>CM069915.1:97442911-97685411 GCA_036172215.1 Camellia granthamiana
CAAAATGTACAACATAAAAACTGCAAATTTAACTTCCTTCATGTCTTCCAAATTCACAGCAAACAATCGCATTTCAATACACATGAATAACAAGATCTAGAGAGAGAGAGAGAGAGAGAGAGGTACATACTGACGAGAAGGGTTCGAGAGAGAGTCCATTTCTGGGCGCGACCGACAATGGAGAAGGGAAGCCAATGGGTGGGAATGAATGAATGCAACAACGATACAGTGGCGATTCCTCCGATTGTTGACAGATCTTCTGCTGTAAACCCTTCCATTTGCACTTCGATTTGAATAATTCCGAAACCCTAATTCCCCCAAAAAAAGCACAAAAAATGTATAATGATTCGTAATGTTGCTCTCTGATATTTGTTGAATTGGTAAATTAATCACATATCGTCAGTTGATCAGCTTTAACATGGATTATGACCTTTAAAACATGAATCTTCTGAACTATGGAGGCCCTTTATGTGAAAACTAATCATATAGGGAATTTCTCATAATAAAACTTTAAGCACAAAAAGTTTTCGTTCAATACATGATATTATTATTATTAAAATATTAAATTTTAAAATAATATAACTTTTAATTTAGATATTAATTTTAATAAGATTAATATTTTTAGAGTACTCTATCAAGATTTATCAAATAAAATATTATAAATTTTTTTAAAAATAAATAAATAAATAAACTATTACCGTTGAAATTGATGTAAACAGTGATATGTTATTATGTTTGACAGTAACATATTAATCTGGCAATTTTGTCCCAAAAAAAAAAGATATTTTACTTTGTCCTCACTTAATTATGCGTCTTTTCCTTAAAGAGTTTATGAATCAATATAAATTAGACTGTCATTTTCACCAAATAAAAATTTAATAGAAAGGTTTTGACCAAATTTCTCATTTATATATTTAAGTTTTAAAAAATGTTACTTTTATTCACTGAATTTTGGTGATTTTGTTTAAGGATTAATTGGCAAAAATTTAAGATTATAGGATAAATTAAACTTATTTCCTTTGAGATTTCTAACAATTACAGAGACTTTCCATACAGTTTTATTAATGGGTGAATTACACTAATGGTCCCTATAGTTTGGGGCTTGTGTCATTTTAGCCCATGACTTTTCAATTGTGACACATTTGACTATGAATTTTGAACTTGTTCCAAAGAAAGACAATTGTAGATACTATTGGATTTTCATTCAAGGGCAAAATCGTCAATTTGATAAAATATAAATTAATTTGACAAAAATAAATATCAAAAAATTATTTTTGAATTTTTAAAAAATTATTTTCTAGCTACTAAAGATAAAATTATATAAAATTGAAAAAAAATTTAGACATTTATTTATTTTTTTTACCAAATTAATTTTTATTAAGTATTTAGATGATGATCATGTAAAATTAATTTTTAAAAATTAATCATGTAATTTTTATTAATTTTTATCAATTTTACATAATTTTATTTTTGGTGGGTAGAAATAATTTTTAAAATATTTTTTTAACATTTATTTTTGTCAAATTAGTTTATATTTTTATCAAATTGACAATTTATTACCCTTGAAATTAAGCAATGGTATGTTCAATTGTCCTTATTTGGAACAAGATTCAAAATTCAGAGTCAAATATGTCACAATTGAAAAGTCAGGGATTAAAGTGACACAAGTCCTAAACTATAGGGACTATTAGTGCAATTTGCCCTTTAATAATTACATTAACTTCCCTTACTTTTGAAACTATTATCAAAATTTTATTGCTTTTAGTGGGAGTATGGGTTGCATTAAGGAAAAACAAGTAACGTGTCACAAGATATATATGGCTTCTTTATATTACCCAAATAGACATTAATGTACCATTTTGACACTTCATGTTTAGTAAATAGAGTTATTTTATCACTTTTATAGATGAATTTTCATTTTATAATTTTGTTTTTTATTGTATAAAAGATCTCTAGTAAATAGACATCATTGAGGTGTAACTGATGTAGGCCGAAAAGTATCACATTGAGGCCACTTAAGTTACATTTTTAATCTTTTAATTTTATTTATTTGGTGGAGATGATGTGTTTCGTGCACTTGTACAGATTTGGTAGAAAATATGAAAATTCAATCAAAAGAGGGCGCGAAAGCAGATTCTCCGAGCAAGAAGTGAAGAATTCGAGCCAGCCAAATCACCGCACGTGCGGCCCACCCACCGCTCGTGCGGCCTCCATGGGCGTACGAGTGGCCCACCTAGGGACGCGTGCACGGAATTTTTTGTCTGTTTTGCTGCGAATAAAAGACAGAAAAATAGCCAAACCTAGGGTTCAAAAAAATTAATTCAAAATAGAGGGAGGCTAGGGTTCCAAAGAGGTGATATTCTACCAAAGCTCGAAAGACACTTCCATGGGGGTTTCTTCTCCTCATCTTCTTCCTCTTTTCCACTTCTCTATGAGTGGCTAGTCGTCTTTTATAGGGTTTTGATGAAACCCTAGCCATGTAATGGAATTTTTCATGAGCTTTAATTGTAAATTGGTTTGAATGAATGTATGGATGGTTTAGAAGTTTTTAATAATTGTTTCGTTTATCTCTTCAAAGCATTTTACCTCTCTGTGATTGTTTAATAATTTCCATACATTAGTATTCTTTGTGTTTGTATTCAAAGTATGGGACAAGTCATGCTATGAGAGACGAGTCGTTTTGCTAACATAGTTTAGAGCAAATGACTCGTACTACTCGAGATGATTCGTGCTGGTACATTGAATGCGACAACTCTCTTGATTAATATTTCAAACTTATAGTTGTGAAATATTTGGTAGTTCAAAACCGGATTGCGATTGATGGCTGATGTTAAGTCTCATTCATGTGGTTAGTGGTGAATTCTTTACCCTAGGATTTTTCCTGAAAATTAATATCTCCAACCCTAATTTTAATTGTTAATTTAATTCTTCAATTTTATTTAATTGCTGTTTAGTTATAAAATCAATCTTATCTTTTTAATCAAAATTAATTTAGGAATTTTGCGATTGAATTAATTTAATTTCACATTTGACCCTGTGGATCGATACCTGGACTTGCCATTATTTTAAAAGAATTTGGTATAGTTTAGTGATTTATTTTTGGTGTGTTCAACGACCCATCAAATTTTGGCGCCGTTGCCGGGGACTTCTGGCGAAATTAGTTAATTTAAAGTTACATTCTTATTTTAATTTTTAGTTTAGGATTTTATGTTTTTGTGTTGCTAAGTGTGCAGAGCGTTTGAAATTGGAGCTATCACCGAAGTGCAAGCGAAGCGCAACCGAGCTTTAAAAATAAAAAAATAAAAAAACCGTAGCACTAAAGTTCGTAAACAGAAGCAAACACTCGTAAGCAAAGCACCAAAGTGCTAAAAAGCAAGACGAAGCTCAATTAGAGGTTGGAGACAACGTCTATACGTCAAGCACCCGCAAGACAAGTAAAGCATTTTCGTTAAACCGCTGTGAGTATTTCTCCTTTGGTATTTTGCTTTCATAACTTAGTGCATAGAGTCGGAACTTTTTGTGTGTGTTTGGGTAGTGTATGCACGGGCGTCGTTCTTGTCGCCCTGAATTGTGGAATTTGGACCTTGAACTAGAAAGGACTCTTCGGAGACTTAGGGCCTTTGCCCGTGTTCCTAGGCTTGAGTATTCATATTCATACATTGAGCCATTAGAGATGGCAGATCCAGATGTCCCGAATGTGCCTAACCAGACCCTTAAGGATTATTTCACACCCACTACATATACATCACTGTCATGCATCCAATTACCCAACACCACTGCTGCTCATTATGAGATTAAGTCCAACACCATACAAATGCTTCCATCATTCCATGGACTAACTCATGATGATCCTTACAAACATTTGAATGAATTTCTGGAAATTTGCTCGACAGTGAGGATCCAGAATTTCACAAATGAGGCCTTAATGTTGCGATTGTTTCCATTCTCATTAAAGGATAAAGCCAAACACTGGCTGAATTCCTTACCTGTTAATTCAATCACAACTTGGGACCAATTACAACAACAGTTATTGGAGAAGTACTTTCCCATAGGTAAAACCAACCAACTTAGGCCAGCCATCACAAACTTTGCTCAAATGGATGGCGAGCAATTCCATGAGACGTGGGAAAGACTTCGAGACCTTCTCTAATAGTGTCCCCACCACCAAGTGCCTGATTGGCAACTTGTTCAAGCATTCTATTATGGTTTAACTGAGTCGCACCGCCAAATGGTGGATTCATCCTGTGGTGGGACATTCATGTCTAAAAATGATGCCGAGGCATGGCAATTGTTTGAGAACCTAAGTGATAATTCCCTTCACCATGCCTCCGCCGCCCGGCAAGTCCGGCAACCAGTAGTTGGAGCCTAGAAAAAGAGGGGGCATTTATGAGGTCGGGTAAAACCTAGAGTTAGCTCAACAAGTAGAGGCACTGTCCCACAAGATGGACCAATTATTAGCTGCGGGACATGCCTCTACCCAGCAAGATCAGCCTCCATTTCACGAGGCATGTGTTATATGTGCGAGCCCTGCTCATGACTTGAGTGAATGCCCTTCGGCATCACAATTTCCGGAGTTAATCCAAGAGCATCTGAATGCAGCTCAAGGATTCTCCAACCCGGGTAATGATCCATACTCCAACACATACAATCCGGAATGGAGAAATCACCCTCATTTTTCATGGAGACCCCCCTTCACAAGGCACTTCTTACAATCCTCCACCACCAAGGCAGAATTTTAATAATTTTGCCAACCAATCATCCTACCGACCACCGCAACCTTATCGACCCCTACAACCGTACCGGCAACCACAACCCCCGCCTGTTCCTCAAGGCAACTCTACCTTTGAGACTCAGGTGTTGCAAGTTCTCTAAGAACTTAAGGGGTTAGCACCGGTAGTTCACTCCCACACTCACTCTATTGCCAAGCTAGAGGCCCAATTGGGTCAAATGGCTAACAACATGAATCGGAGAGAGAGGGGAAATTACTAAGTCAAACTGTGGCCAACCCTAAGGGACAATACGGGCATAGAGTTCAGGTAAGAATGGAAAGCACCATGAGTAGGTGCAAGCAGTGATTAGTTTGAGAAGTGGTAGGGAGTTAGAGTCTCAATTAGTTGCGTCTGATGCAACTAGAGCTAAGAAGGGTGACCACAGTGGTTCACCCAATGAGAGCAAGGGTGAGGGGGAAACACTTAAGAGGGATGACTTAGTCCCTAACACTTCACATGAGCCCAAGGCACCATATGTGCCTAAAGCACCTTTTTCCCAATGCCTTGATACACCGTCCCCTTTTAATAAGAATGCGGCATCTATGGAGGCAATGATGGAGGTCTTTAAATAGGTAAAAATCAACCTCCCCTTGTTGGAGGTGATTAAGCAAGTATCATCCTACGCCAAATTTCTGAAGGACCTTTGTACGCAAAAGCGTAAATCTAGGACACATGTATCCCAAAAGGTTCTACTCATGAAGCAAGTAAGCTCCATCTTGTTGAATGACACACCTCCTAAGCTTAAGGACCTGGGTGCCCCAACCATTGCATGCATTATAGGGGACCATTTCATTGATAGGGCCTTGTTAGATTTAGGGGCTAGTGTCAATTTGTTGCCGTACTCTGTGTACGAGGAATTTGGGCTTAGCGAGTTGAAGCCCATTACTGTCACTCTTCAATTGGCTGACCGGTTCCTCAAAGTGCCACGTGGCATGATTGAGGATGTGCTAGTGAAGGTCGATAGGTTTTACTTTCCTGTTGACTTTTTGGTTTTAGATATTTAACCGGTAGCCAGTTCTAGGAAACAAATCGCGGTGATCTTAGGTCGACCTTTCTTGGCTACGGCCAATGCTTGCATTAATTGTCGGACCGAGGTTATGGAAGTTTCATTTGGTAACATGCAAGTGAAACTTAATGTTTTCCAAGCATCCCAACAACCTCATGAGAAAGAGGAGTGTTTATTAGTGGATGTTGTGGATGAGATTGTGGAGGAGGCTTTGCCCTCTATTCTTGTAGAGGACCCTTTAGAGGCTTGTTTAGCTCATTTTGGGTTTGAAAATTTTGATATTAATGGGTCAGTTGAGGAGGTGAATGTCTTGCTTAATGCTTCTTCTACACCGGATTTTCCTCCGTGGAAAGCCTGGTTTGAGGCACTTCCTCCTCTGTCGAGGGAGCTTGCCATACCATCTTTGGTCACACCACCTACACTTGAGCTGAAGCCACTCCCGGCCACACTCAAGTATGCATTTTTAGGGCCCCAAGATACTTTACCAGTCATTATTGCATCTGACTTGACTGTGGAGCAGAAGAGTCAATTAATAAGTGTTCTCGTGGCACATCAGAGTGCTATAGGGTGGTTAGTGGCTGATTTGAAAGGGATAGATCCCTCCGTGTGCATGCATTATATACACCTAGAGGAGGACACCAAACCTTCTCGCGAAATGCAACGGAGACTTAATCCTAATATGAAATAAGTGGTGAAAAAGGAGGTATTGAAATTGTTGGATGCGGGTATTATATACCCCATCTCGGCTAGCAAATGGGTGAGTCCCACACAAGTGGTGCCCAAGAAATCGGGCATCACTGTTGTTGAGAATGAGAGAGGAGAGTTAGTCCCCACACGTACCACTACTGGGTGGCGAGTGTGCATTGATTATAGGAGACTGAATTTCTCGACTAGGAAGGATCATTTTCCCTTACCTTTCATTGACCAGATCCTAGAACGGTTAGCGGGGCAGAGTTTCTACTGTTTTCTTGATGGTTATTCGAGGTATAATCAAGTCCCGATGTACCCCGCTGACCAGGAAAAGACCACATTCACATGTCCTTTTGGCACTTTTGCTTACAGGCACATGCCCTTTGGGCTATGTAATGCACCGATGACTTTTCAACGGTGTATGATGGCCATTTTCTCCGATATGGTGGAGAAATTCTTAGAGGTTTTTATGGATGACTTTTCGGTGTTTGGACCATCTTTTGAGGAATGCCTTAGGAACTTGACTAGAGTGTTAGAACGATGTACTGAGGAAAACCTAATCTTGAGTTGGGAAAAGAGCCATTTTATGGTTCGTGAGGGTATAGTGTTGGGACACATTGTGTCCCCTCGAGGTATAGAGGTAGACAAGGCTAAGGTTGACCTCATTGCAGGCCTTTCTCCACCCAATTCCGTGCGTCAAATTAGGTCTTTCTTAGGGCATGCAGGTTTTTACCGTAGGTTCATCAAAGACTTTAGTAATATATCACGTCCTTTGTGTAGTTTACTGGTTAAGGACGCGCCTTTTATCTTTGATGAGGCATGTTTAAAGGCATTTGAAACACTGAGAATGGCCCTGACCACCGCCCCAATCATGAAATCACCAGATTGGTCGCTTCTCTTTGAAATTATGTGTGATGTCTCCGATTATGCTGTCGAGGCTGTGTTGGGCCAAAGGGTCAATAAGGCACCATTTGCTATATACTATGCTAGTCGCACTCTCTCAGATGCACAATTGAATTACACTACCACCGAGAAAGAGTTGCTAGTTGTGGTCTTTGCCTTAGACAAATTCCGGTCTTATCTCCTAGGTTCCAAGGTTATAGTCTTCACTGATCATGCCGCTTTGCGGTATTTACTATCAAAGAAAGAGACCAAACCTAGGTTAATTAGATGGATGTTGTTGCTCCAGGAATTTGACCTAGAGATCTGAGATAAGAAGGGATCTAAGAATGTTGTGGCGGATCACCTCTCCTGAATCCTTGTTGAGTATACTAGTGACCCTCTTATTTTGCATGATTCATTTCCGAACGAACAACTCTTTGAGCTGTCACGAGCGAGCCCTCCGTGGTTTGCACATATTGTGAATTACTTGGCCATTGGGCAACTTCTGCAGAATTGGTCTAAGCAAGACAAAGACCGATTCTTTTCGCAGGTCAAGTATTATTTTTGGGAGGATCCGGAGTTGTTTAAATATTGCTCCGACCAAATGATCTGACGGTGTGTGTCGGAGAGTGAGGTGCATAGCATTCTTACATTTTGTCATTCTTCTGCATGTGGCAGTCATTTTAGTGGGCATAAAACGGCCGCCAAGATTTTACAGTGCGGGTTTTATTGGCCCACAATTTTTAAAGATGTCTATCAATTTTGTAGAACTTGTTTGCGCTGTCAGCAAATGGGTTCGATGTCTCAGCGTGACATGATGCCAATGTCCCCTATTCTTGTAGTAGAAATATTTGATGTTTGGGGGATTGATTTTATGAGACCTTTCCCGTCATCGTTCGGGTTTGAGTATATTCTCTTGGCAGTAGATTATGTGTCTAAGTGGGTGGAGGCGATAGCTACCCGAACAAATGATCATAGAGTTGTAATCGAATTCTTGCATGAAAACATCTTTAGTCGTTTTGGGTTTCCTAGAGCCATAATAAGTGATCAGGGTACGCATTTTTGTAACCGGTTCTTTGAGTCGGTAGTCAAGAAATACTCTATCACTCATAAAGTTGGCACTCCACACCACCCTCAAACTAGTGGCCAAGTAGAAGTCTCAAATAGGGAGGTAAAGCACATAATAGAGAAAACGGTGAGGTCAGATAGGAAAGATTGGTCACAACGGTTAATTGATGCATTATGGGCTTACTGCACTGCTTATAAGATACCCATTGGGATGTCATCATATAGAGCGGTGTTTGGCAAAGCTTGCCATCTCCCAGTTGAACTTGAGCACCGAGCATTGTGGCCCATAAAGAAGTTTAACTTCGA
This sequence comes from Camellia granthamiana, assembly GCA_036172215.1. NCBI lineage: Eukaryota > Viridiplantae > Streptophyta > Magnoliopsida > Ericales > Theaceae > Camellia > Camellia granthamiana. The sequence continues at coordinate 97,451,633 of CM069915.1, forward strand.
TATGGCCGCAGCTGGGCTCAACCAGAAATTGCAACTCAATGAGGTGAAGGAAATCTGGAATGATGCATATAAGAGTTGAGAGTTTTTAAAGCTCGGACTAAAGAATTCCATGACAAGCACATTAATAGAAAATCTTTTGAACCCAGCCAAAAAGTGTGGCTTTTTAATTCAAAATTGAGACTCTTTCCGGGTAAGCTAAGATCTAGATGGGATGGACCCTTTGTGGTTGTTGAGGCATTTATTCATGGCGCCGTTGAGGTGTGAGATCCAAAGAATGGCCACTTTCAAAGTGAATGGCCAAAGACTGAAACCATATATAGAGGGGATTGAGAATGGGGAAATGATTGAGTCCATTGCTTTAATGGACCCTTTTTACAATGATTGATAGATTGATTTCTTATTCTCCTTTCTTTCCCTTCTATTCTATTCTATTCTATTTTTCTTTGTTCTTATTGTGCTTTATTTGCGTCTAGGAGACTTTAAATCCTTTAAAGGTATAATTCCTTTGGCGTTAGCCATGCTCGAACAGCATCTGACGGTCTGGTATAGCCACCTAACCGTGTTTGTAGTGAGTTCCTAAGAGACCAACTGAGACGGTAGAAACTAGAGTTCGAATGGCAAAGCCTAGAACACAAAGGTTTGGAATTTCTGAGACTAGAGTCTGGTTTAAATACCCAGGGGTGTGAAGATTGCTTCAAAACTACCCCGGCTTGAACTCTGTATGGCAGCCCCATAGGTTGAGGTAGCTTTATGCGCCTCAATTTTGGATACCGAATCAACCTAGTCTGTCACCCTGTTGAAGAATAGGAAAAGTTACAAACACAGTTAGGGAGAAAAATAGTACCCGTGGTTTTCACGTGAAGATTATATCTTTAGTAGACATTCTAATATTTTCTAAAATGCTATATTTATTTCGGATGTTAATTGAAGGTAGAAATGGTTAAGTATACTTTGGGCTGTGCTTGGTTTTTATTTTCTTTCCTTAAATCTTTTTGTGAATATAGATATACATATTTATATATAGTTATACTAAAAAATAAATAAATAAATAAAGAAAAAAAAATGTTGTATTTGTTAATTGTTGTTTTTGGTCAGTAGCCCGAAGGCTATAAACTACGCTGGGTTTTATTACCTGGGGGATTCTAAAATGGCAACTTTATACCATAACTCTGGTGCCTTTTGTTAGGTGTTGGGAGTTAGTTTTCCATTTTCTTGAAGCATGTACACTTGCGAGTGCTTCTTGTTTTTGTTAAACTATGCTGTTGCAATGTAGCAGAAAAAGGTCATTGCATGCGTGTGGGTGGAAGGGACCCTCCCTAGCCTGGGTAAGACCTTGATTTCTGCTTTGTGGTTTATGAGAAATCAAGTATTCAACCACATTCAAAATGCTTAGAACTTTATGGTTTTTGTCTTATTTAAGTTCCCTCTAGAATGCTTATAACTTTGTGGTTCCAGTTGTATTCAAGCTAATTCTAGGGTGCTTATGGTTTTGTGGCCCTAGTCCTATTAAACCATTCTTAGCTTGTGCTTTGAGGTTTGTGACAAGCTTTGTATTTAACCTCTTTGTCAAAAAGCATGCTTTCATAGTTATTTTCTTTGTGTAAAAAAAAAAAAAAAAAATCCGTGTATATATATTTATATATTCTTCTTTATTTTGTTTATATATATATATATGTAAAAAAAAAAAAAAGTTTGTATGTTTATTCATGTTTGTTTATTTATTTTATAGAAAAAAAATAATAAAAATAAATAAATAAATAAATAAAAATAATAAAAATAATAATAAAAATCGTGTATATATTTATGTATTCTTCTTTTATTTTGTTAAAATTATATATATATATATATATAAAAGTTGACATTATCTACACCTAACATACAATCCCTCTCACAATCACTCTCAAATTTCTTTATCTCTCTCTCTCTCTCTCTCTCAACCCCACAAACCCACCTTCTTCTTCTTCATCATCTACATTTTTCTTCCATTTTCTTCTTCTTTCTTCTTCCTCACCACCATCATCTCATCGCCGGCATCACTCTGATCTCCGTCCGACGAATCTCCGGCGACCACCATTTTTTCCGGAGAATCTCCATTCTTTTTCTCTTTCTCCACTTTTATAAGGTAATTTTTTTTTCTTTTATGTGTAGATTTGTAGATGTAGGAGTCAATTTTTGGAGTTTTTGTTTTTTTGTTTTTATGTATTGTTGATCTATGATCCATCCTTAAAATAAAAAAAAAAAAAAATCAACGATCTGGAGAAGACGATCGCCGCACGTGCGGCCCTCTCCGGCGCACGTGCGGTCCATGCCGGAAAAAAAAAAAAAAAAACTCAGAAATAAAGTTTATAATAATAATAATAATTTAGTTTATTTTTATTTCCTCTATTTGTTTAGTTTAAATTGTTTCGTTAGTGATTCTGGTTAGTTTAATTAGTTAGTAGATTATTTTTATTTTGCTTATTTAGTTAGTGATTTTATTTTTATTTTTATTTAATTGTTAAGTAGTTTAGTTTTTATTTTATTTTATTTAATTTTCTGAATTTTTACTTCAGTTTATTTTATTTTCTTCTTTTCTACTAACTTGGATTGTTTAATTTAATTTTATTTTCCTTATTTATTTCATATTTGTAGTTCCAGTGTGAGTTTGTAAATAAATAAATACCAATCAATTCGGTGGTGTGAGGATAATGCGGTTTTGAATGATTTATGCATATATGCTATATTTGATGAGTGTTAATATAATGGTTCCACATTTTTGGTTATGTTGGTTGAACTATTTTGTGCAGATATGGCTTCATCATCCCGCCGAGCACCCAAACGGTCTCGCAATGCCAACATTGCATTCAGGGATATGCCAACCGATGCTTGGGCGACCAAACCAGTTGCATGTGATACATCCTTTGATGTGGACTTCACTCCAGCTTCAATTGCCGAGGTCCTCCACTGTTCCATGGACCTTATCAATGCAGAACAGTTCCCGGTATTCACTCGGGAACTCACTATCCCGGCACTGGTGACTGAGTTTTATGAGGGGCGTCAGGAGGATAACAACCGTACGAGCATCCGGCGGGCTAATTTACCACGCCGCCTTCTCTTTCTCGATGTGGTACTGGAAAAGAATGTCATTCCTATTGGCCACAAGGAAGAGCGGCGAGGGGACTTCCTCCGGGCCTTACATCGATTTGACTTCGGGTTTTGGATTGACATCCCTACCTTGATCTACAACCAGATGTATCGAATCCTTGATGAAGTCAAAATTCGCAATACCCGGGGCAGTTCTACATGGGCCCTCCCTTTTGCCAACCTCATTACAGCGCTCATAGAAGCCCAAGAGACATACCCACTTCAGGCCAATGAGGTTCAGCTTCCGCCGCCCACATTTTATGGTAAAACCCACTGGCGTCAAACCACTGCTCGCCTGCTGCCTCCACTAGTTCTTCCCGAGGCCTCGGCAAATCCTAATGATGCCCCAGTCGAGCCCGCCGCCACACCACCGCCATTCCGTATGACGAGGGCGCAATATCAAGCTCTTTTGGATAATCAAGCCACTCTTCAGCGATCTATGGTTGATCTCTGGACCGATTAACAAGCTTACCAAGATTATTCCCAGGGGGCATTTGATGGGTATCAGCAGTCAGTTGCCTCTTTACACACTGACTTCTATGCATACCGGGATTCGAGTGGGCAGCGATTTGATCAGTTTGATCAGTGGTTTGATCAGTTTGATCGGCAATTCGATCAGCATGGCACTAGGGTTCATGATGAGGCGTTCGAGACTCGGACACTGATGCATGCCCTATTTGAGTAGCATTTCCCACCACCGCCAGATCCACATCAGTGATTTCTATATATTCCCTATATTTTCTTTCCTTATTCATTTTGTTTTGTTTTATTTTATTTTATTTTATTTATTTTTCTTTTATATTGTACCAAAAAAAAAATTAATTCAAGGTGTGTGTTTGGGTGTCCTTGCCTCGCTGGATGTGCGCCCACGTTGTCTGGTAAGATCCTCTCGCTCATTTTACTTTCTAATGTATACTTGCTTACATTGAGAACAATGTTATATTCTAGTTGGGGGGTGAGAGTATTTGTAATAACCATTCATGTTCATACTTGCTGCACTTAATTGCACCACTTCACTTAATGTTTACTTTGTGCCAGTATGGTAATGATATGAGCATATGTTAATTGGGGAACATAGTGGGCTTGTATGAAAAAGGTTCATTGGGTAAATACTCACTTGTGATGTTTGCACTAGGATAGTTGTTTGTGTTTGTGGTATTAGTGCACTTGTCATGAGTATGCCTTAATTCACATGAACACACTATCATAGTAGTGACCTCTTTATTATAATCCCTGGTGTACATCATTGAAAATGGCTAAGGTTGCAGAAAAGAAAAATGAGTAGCCAATATTCTTGTTAAAAAAAAAAAAAAACTTGACTTGTTTGGGTTCGTAGTCTCTTTAACTCGAGTTATTAAGCCCGTAGGGGTGTCTCTACACCTAGTGCGCTAAAACCGTTTGGTTTGGGAGTCATTGGCCCAATACTTGCTACATGGGTTAATTAGAAAGCTTAAGGGACCTAGACATTGCACAGTTAAGGAAAAATAAGGAGAATGACTAGTTCGGATTCATAGCCTTTTCAACTCGAGTTATTAAGCCTGTAGGGGTGTCTCTACACCTAGTGCCCTAAAACCGTCTGGTTTGGGAGTCATTGGCCCAATGCTTGTTACATGGGTTGACTAGAAAGCTTAATGAATCAAGATATTGCACAGTCTTTTATCCCAAAAAAAAAAAAAAAAAAAAATGAGAAGCTTTGTTGCAACAGTTTAGTTTTTCTATATATATTGAGTGTTATTATGAGTTACACTGGGTTATTATAGTGGACAGTTAACTAATATGGAGATTGCATTTTACACCGAGGATACTAATGATGTGTCTACTAGCATTCACAAGTACAGGAGACTCTACTTTTGTATTAACTGAATTGTGGTTTAAGCTCAATAGATTCCTTCATACTTGTCCACTATGCCTTCAATGACTCATCATGTTTTAATATCACACTGTAGTGGCACATAAGTTGGTTGTTGTGTGGAGTAGTGTGGTTAATTGTTGTTGAGCGGATATGAATATGTTGATGTTTGTGGGTATCATTTCTGAAAACTCTCACGAGACTATACTCGTCCACTTGGGGTAACCTTGTGGTTTAAAGGCTTGTTGTATATGCTAAATGCAATTGTGTTCCCTACGAAAGTGGCTGAGAGTATTTTACTTTTCTTATTTCTTTTGTTTTGCTTGAGGACTAGCAAAATGTAAGTTGGGGGGTGTAATGTAGGCTGAAAGGTACCATATTAAAGCCACTTAAGTTACATTTTTAGTCTTTTAATTTTATTTATTTGGTGGAGATGATGTGTTTCGTGCACTTGTACAGATTTGGCAGAAAATATGAAAATTCAATCAAAAAGGGCACGAAAGCAGATTCTCCGAGCGAGAAGTGAATAATCCAAGCCAGCTAGACCACCGCATGTGCGGCCAAGCTTAACCGCACGTGCGGCCCACCACCACTCGTGCGGTCTCCATGGGCGCACGAGCGGCCCACTTAGGGACGCGTGCACAGAATTTTTGGCATGTTTTGCTGCGAATAAAAGACAGAAAAATAGCCAAACCTAGGGTTCAAAAAATTAATTCAAAATAGAGGGAGGCTAAGGTTCCAAAGAGGTGATATTCTACCAAAGCTCGAAGGACACTTCCATGGGGGTTTCTTCCTCATCTTCTTCCTTTTTCCACTCCTCCATGAGTGGCTAGTCGTCTTTTATAGGGTTTTGATGAAACCCTACCCATGTAATGGAATTTTTCATGAGCTTTAATTATAAATTGGTTTGAATGAATGTATGGATGGTTTAGAAGTTTTTAATAATTGTTTCATTCATCTCTTCAAGCATTTTACTCTCTGTGATTGTTTAATACTTTCCATACATTAGTATTCTTTGTATTTGTATTTAAAGTATGGGACGAGTCATGCTATGAGAGACGGGTCGTTTTGCTAACATAGTTTAGAGCAAACGACTTGTACTACTCGAGATGATTCGTGCTGGTACGTTGAATGCGACAACTCTCTTTATTAATATTTCAAACTTGTAGTTGTGAAATATTGGGAAGTTCAAACCGGATTGCGATTGATGGCTGATGTTAAGTCTCATTCATGTGGTTAGTGGTGAATTCTCTACCCTAGGTTTTTTCTTGAAAATTAATATCTCCAACCCTAATTTTAATTGTCAATTTAATTCTTCAATTTTATTTAATTGCTGTTTAGTTATAAAATCAATCTTATCTTTTTAATCAAAATTAATTTAGGAATTTTGCGATTGAATTAATTTAATTTTACATTTGTCCCTGTGGATTGATACCTGAACTTGCCATTATTCTAAAAGAATTTGGTATAGTTTAGTGATTTATTTTTGGTGTGTTCAACGACCCATCAGTAACATTATCAAACAAGAAAGGTAATTAAACAAAAATGTGAAAATTATAAAGACGGTATAAAGCACAAGTCTATTTGCTAAATTCTATAAAAGGTATAATATTTGTGAATGTCTCAGTAGAATGATGTAGTTAAGAAGCATATTATTGTACTTTAATGAATATGACTACGATTATGTTAAATAATTTCTAAATACCCATAACATTGTGGATGTATGTCGTTGATCTATTGTTTTCATATAGAATCGGGTTCCTAATAAGGCAGTTCTATACACTCATTCTAAACTGTGAACAAGAAGGAAACCGAACTTAAGAAACATGCTTGTTTGGGGTTGTCTACGAAAATTAGAATTATTAATCCACGTGAAAAGAAATTGGATTTTCGAATAATCAGTGGTTATTTTGTTGATTATCTTAAAAATTCAAAGGGTATTAGTTTTACTATCTTGGCTATAGTACAAGAATTGCATAAATCAATAATATCAAATTTAATAAGAATGGTGAAATTAGTGGAAGTGATAAATCATAAAATGTGATTATTCAATAAGTTTGGGTACAAGTATCATTATCCATAATTTTGAAGGAAATTATCGTTCCTATAGCTGTTAAACAACTTAATGCTATTGAACAACAAATGAATAATCAATTAATTCATAACGTAATTATCACCAATAAAAAGTTATAGAAGAATCACAAGAAATAATATTAAGAATATCTCATAAAGTAAAGATATTTATCATTTAGGATTATTATGTGGTATATTTATAATAATTTTATTATGATAAGTAAATACTCGATTTTGTTATCACAAGCCATAGAAAGTGTTGATTCTACTAAATGAATTGATGTCATGAATGATGAGTTGAAATCAATGGATCAGAATGAAATTTGAGATTTCATTGAATTGCCTAAAGATACAAAGGCATTTATTACTCTAAGGACAATATAAAATGATACAATATTAGATATGTGGCCAAAGATTTTACTTAGAAAGTAGACATTGATTATAAAGAGATATTTGTAACTTATCTCTTAAAATGGCTAATTTAGAATCATTATGGCATTAGTAGCTTGCAATAAATATATATATATGAAAATTAATTTTCTAAAAGAGAGTTTAGATGAAGAATTTTGTATAGACCAACCTAAAAGTTTCTCTATTGAGGAAAATGAAAATGTGACTTGCAAACTTAAGAAATCAATTTATGGAGTTAAACAAACTTTCTAAAAATTATATCTTAAGTTTTATGATACTATTTTTCTTTTAGATTTAAAGAAAATATTTTTTTATTAGTGCACATATCCAAAGGTCAGTGGGAGCAAATTTATATTTATGATTTTGTATGTTGATGATATTTTGCTTGTCAATAATATACGTAATTTATTGCATGAATTAAAAATTTTTCTTTAAAAATTTTGAAATGAAATATATTACTAAGACAATTTATGTGATAGAAATTAAAAGGGGAAAGCACCAATAAATCCTAAATTTGAGAATGTTAAACCATTTAGTCCCGAAGGTTTTTTGTTAGACTAATAGGTCCTATTTCTCTAAAAGCTTACTATAGGCCTTTTTATGTCAAACATCAAGCATTAGCAACGTCAGATTTATTTATCAAACATCAAAATATAGCAAAATACATCGTCAAAACATCAAAATACAGCAAAATACATCGTCAAAACATCAAAATACATCGTCAAAATACATCAAAATACATCGTCACATAAAAACATCAAAATACATCAAAACATAAACATACATCAAAACATCAAAAAAACATCATCAAAATACATCATCAAACATCAATACATCATCAAAATGCATCATCAGCAACGTTGAACATCAACGAAAGAGATAAGGCAATGTTACCATCGTTGAAGATCAATTGATGAGGACTTGAAAATCAGTGCCAAACTATAGAAGAACTCCGATTTATCCAAACTAAAAGAAAAAAGAAAAAAATAAACTCCTAAAACACTGTCGTTTTACCTACATAACAGAAACAACATTGAGAGAAATTCCAGACCGCTATGATCATGGGACTGAAATCCTTGCATTCTTGAGGCTAAAAAGTAATTTGCTTTGCCATTGGCCCACCTACAGATAATGGGTGGGGTCGCAGTGTATTGTTGAATTAATGTTGCTTCGGAATGCTGGTTTAATTAATGTTGAAGATGAAGAAAAATGAAGACAGCGTCATTGCTAGGGTTTGGAGGGATGAGAGATGGGGATTTGGGGAGGAGTTGGGGATGATGGTGGAATCTGGGTTTGGTTGTTGTCATCGGAAGAAGATGAAGATGCGAAAGAGGCCGAGAAGAAGAAGTCATCGTCGGAGGAAGAAGGGGGCTTCGGAATACTGGTTTAATTAATGTTGAAGACGAAGAAAAATGAATAATTCTAATGTTGTTTTGACGATGTTGTTTGATGATGGCGTTTGATGTTGTTGTGATGATAATGTTGTGATGTAAAAAAAGGACTAAATGGTTTATAAAAAAACACTTAGGACTAGATGGAGTAACATTTTTCAATATGGGACTTATGAGTAATTTTTCCAAATTAAAATATTTCTAAATGAATCACATGAATTGTTGAGATTGTCTCAGAAGGTATATATTAAAAGTTTTATAGAGATTCTGTATGAAAGAATATTTCACATAAAGTTATTCATATTCCAAAAGGAAATAAATCTAGTTTTATGCAAATTTTTTTATAAAATCAAAATGGAAACAATTCTTTACACATTTATTATAAAAAAATTTAATACTCAAATAAGGACATGATAAGGTAATCGTAAGAAATAAATGATTATTTGCACACATTTATGAGGTCTGATAATCATGAATTGATTGACTATTTAGATTCAGACTTTGAAGGATGCATTGATAATAAAAAGTTCACTTTTAATTATTTATTCTTATTATGTGAAGAAGAAATATCATGAAAAGTGTAAAATAAACTATAATAAATATTTCGTGTGAAAGTTGAATTTATGGTGTACTTTGAAACCATAATTCATGAATTATTATTATGAAACTTTATCTCAAAACTTGGGATCATCAGTTGATTAGCTTTAACATGGATTATGACCTTTAAACATGAATCTTATGAACTATTTTTTTTGGGGGGGGGGGGGGGGTGTTTGAAAACTAATTTACTTAAAAGTTCAACACATATCATTATTATTAAAGTAATAATTTACTTAAAATATTTTAATAAAACTTTAAGCATAAAAATTTTTACTTAAAAGTTCAACACATATCATTATTATTAAAATATTAAATTTTAAAATAATATAACTTTTGATTTAAATGTCAATTTTTAATAAAATTAATATTTTTAAATCCATCTCATCAAGATCTATTAAATAAGATATTGTAAAATTCTTAAAAAATAAATAAATAAATTATTATCGTCGAAATTGATGTAAACAATAATATGTTACTATGTTTGACGGTAACATGTTACTCTGACAATTTTGTCAAAGAAAAAAAAAGATATTTTACTTTGTTTTTACTCAATTATGCACCTTCTCCTTGGGGGTTTTTTGAAACAAAATGAATTAGATTGTCCTTTTCACCAAATAAGGATCCAATGGAAATGTTTTGGCTAAATTTCTCATTTATATATTTAAGTTTTTAGAAATGTTAATTTTACTTTTATTCACTAAATTTTGGTGATTTTGTTTAAGGATTAATTGGTGAAAATTTTAAGGTTATAGGGTAAATTACACTTATCTCCCTTGAGATTTCTTATAATTATAGGGACTTTTCCTATAATTTTAATAATTACACTAACTTTCCTTACTTTTGAAGCTATTATTACCCTTCGTTAGTCTATTTAACAGAATTTGCCAATGTCAAGCCGATATCATACCAATAATGACGAAATTACCCTTTAGATGTCTTATCTATTCAAATGAGTAATTTTTACCCACATCTCCTGAGGTTTACATATATATTATCAAAGGCCATATATATTTTGACATTATGTAATAAAATTCTTAAAATTCATGTAATATTAAATAAAGCTTTTAAATTATTAAAATATTATTAAATCATTTAATGTAAAAAAAATAAAAAATAAACACACACACACAAACACACACTTAATTTTTATTGATAAAATACTTAAAAATAAACAATCTCTTTAAAATTAATATTAGCTAACATCCTAATAATTTAATATAAGACTTATTCCACACTACATAAGCAACGTAAAATTTATCATTTTAAGTAATGCATTTATTATTTTAATTTTTTTAAAAGTTAAAATAAATGGATTTATTTTTTTCGAACAATTTGAATTACTTCTTTGTTCATATGTACAAACATTATTATTTTATCTTTTCTCAATCATATATCATTCTCAAATTTTAATTTTCATCTTTGGATCATTAAATTTCTAGTTGATGCATATTTAAAAAAAATGTTAATATTTTTACATGATTAAAAAATTAAAAAATAAACATAGTAAAAAAAAAAAAACATAATCACCTCACAATAAATTAAAATTAGTTGATAGGGAATGAAAGATCATGGAATCTTAGAATTAATTTCTCACCTTCATTAATGGTTAAATTTTATTTTATTTTTTCTATAAAAGTTCAAAAACTTGTGGAAAAAAATAGTGTCAAGAAATTACATTTATATTTTTGAAAAATTATGAAAAATAAATAATAATTTCATATATATTTAATATGATAAATTAAATTTGTATTTGAGGTTAAGATTAGTGTTGACAACCTCAGAGAGGCAAGATTTTTTTTTTTACTTCTATATTTATATTTTTAATTTTTTTGATCATGTAAGAAATATTAATTTAAGTTTTCTTTTTAAATATGCATCAACTAGAAGTTTAATGGCGTAAAGATAAAAATTAAAATTCGAGAATAATATTGAGAAAAGATAAAATAATAATTTGTTTACATATGAATAAATAAGTAATGCAAATTGCTGAGAAAAAAATAAATGTATTTATTTCAACTTTAAGAAAAATTAAATAATAAATCAATTACTTACAATGATAAATTTTACGTTATTATGTAATAGGTCTTACATTAAATTATTAAAATGTTATCTAACATTAATTTTAGAGACAAAAAAAATCTGGAATTGATCAATTTTAAAGCTTCGCTACCAGGGGATTTTGTTAATACATTGCAGTTTTGGTGTAAGCTGGAAAAAAAAAAATTAATCCATTTGTTTCAACTTTAAAAAAGAAAAAGAAAAAGAAAAAAGAAATTTAAATAAAAAATGCGTTAATTAAAATTGATAAAATTTTCGTATATGGTGTGAAATAAGTGTTATATGTATTATATTATTAGGATCTTATATTAAATTATTAATGTATTATGTTAAAATTTTCGTTATATTTTTCTTTGCCGATCAAAAAAAAATTATTAGGATCTTATATTAAATTATTAATGTATTATGTTAAAATATGTATGGGTCTTTAATAATATATATACAAATTAGGGGAGGTGAATGAAAAATTTCATTTAAATAGTTTATTGGTTGATTTAATAGTTTTCATCTCCCGGTTCAATTCGACGGGGGTGATATGGTCATTTTGGATTGTTAATTAACGCCGTTTGTGTTAAATTAACGGAGTGGAAGAATCTTGATATTGTCAGTAGAGGTAGGGGAGGTTTTTGAATTATTGAAATTATAAAAGAGATTTCTATATTTGTTAAAAACCTCAGGGGAGGTAAGTGTAATTTACCCGAGGTTATATGTTATTTTGTTTAATGTTTAATTTTTTTTAGTGATACACGAGTACATGCTGAAAAGTTGTTGGAAAGTCACCAACAAATGGCAGCCGATGATAGTAAGATGTATAGGCAGGTGACATTAGAAATAGGTGAATAGAAAAGTGACATATATATAACTAGTCATATTTGAATATATAAGTAACATCTGAATAGTTGGATTGATAAATTTTGAATGATGGTAAATTTTGAATAAAATATATGTCCTTTTGGACAAATCAAATTTGGCCTAAAAATTTTAAAAGTAGATCTATACTATTTATTCCTTCTTCAATATTTGGAATCCAATAAAGAAAAGAAAATAAACCATTAAAAAAAATTTAACAAAAAAAAATTGTGTATTCACTCTCTTTTGTTTGATTAAACTAGAAAGAAAAAGGGAAAAAAAAAAAAAAGTAATAATAATTTTTTGATATTTTGTTTGGATAAACTATATAAAATAAAATTAAAAAAAAACACAATTATTGTTTTACATTATCAAAATAAACTTTATATTTTTATTTATTTAGTATTTAAATGGTCAAATTTTATATTATAGAAATGTAGTAATCATTTATTTTTCTTTTTATTTTTGTCTCTCAATCTATCCACTTGGAGGCATTTATCATTTTTTTTCCTTCTTTTTTTTTCTTCCTTTACTAATTCAAATAGGTTATTAAAATGAAAAAAAAAAAAAAAAAACACTCTTCAAGTCCCTTAATGTAAACAAATTATAAATTTCAATTATTTAATCCTCTCTCTATCAAATTGAATAATCCATTTAATTGATAATGCCCTATTAAAATGATTGACAAATATGCCTCATGTGTGTTATACAAGCCACACATCAGTGACGTTTTTATGGACAAAATTAACAGCTCAACATGTTTAGATTTAAAATTATAAAATAAAAAAAGAAAGTATTGTTATTAATAGCACTTGCATGTTATTATTTTGTTTTGTTTTTTTTCTTTTTTTTTTGACTCCTACTAATTAGTTTTTTGGACTCCGTTGTCTTCCCCACCTTTGCTACCTTTGTATGATAGGGTTCAGGAAAGTTGTTGGAAAATTCGAAAATCTTCGAAGATCTTTGAAGAAAAATTCGAATTCTCTAAAAGATGATGAGAAACTTAGATTTTTCAATAGTCTCAACTAAGAACACAAAAGCAAAGAGATGATGGAGATAAGAGATTGGGTGAAGAAGAAGGCAAAGGAGTTAGAGAGAGAATAATGACAAGGCTCTCCCACTTTCACTCTCAAGGTTGATAATGGAGAAGGGAAATTAGTTCTTTCCCAAGAGTTTTCTCTTCAAAATTCATCCCTTGTAAAGCTATGGATGGGTGCTATTTATAAGCACCTCCTGATGTAGGATGGAGCCCATGTGCAAGGTACATGGGGAATATTCTCTCTAACCACTTTGTCCGAGGAGGTGACCTCTCCGAGGATGAGGAAAACCCTCGAAGAGGAGATCAACCTCTCGGCGACCCCTTCTTCTTAGTCACATCTAACCAATGATCCCTAATCATCCCACAGGGTCAGGGGTAGTCCTAGAGGACGCCCTGCCGCAGAAGGGTCAAGGATAGTTTAAGAGAACACCCTGCCGCAAATATTGCCGAGTTTCAGGGACCCCTTAGATCGTGCCACCTCGACCCAGGTATAGGCTAGTTTAACCGAAGAGTGAATTTATCTCCACTCACCGTCCTCGGGATCGGGTCCTTTGTTCGGACTCCATTACGCCCATGGTTCTGGTATTTAGATCCCGGAAAGCTCCGAGTCCTCAAGTGTTCTGGAACTCATTAATGGAGCGGCTTCTAGATTGCATCTGAATCCGTTCGAAGCCAAGTGCTTCGGATCTCTAGGTTTGTAGATCCGAACCCTTTTGAGTCCGAGCCCGAGCCCGAGTAAGTCTCTAAGTTCGTGTATCCGAACCCTTTTGAGGCTTAGAGCGATTCAGCCCGTTTGATGGCGATAAATTCGGGCCCACCAATCTTAGACTTGCGATAAATTTGGGCCCACCAACCTTGGACTATTGGGCCTAATTAATTTAGTGGGCTCAAATTAGCTCATCTTACATTTGCCTCTTGCGTGTATGAGAAATTTTAATTTTCTCGGACATGCATAATTTCACCTTTTTAGCCATGCTTCGCATTTCGTCTTTGGAAATATTTGGTCTTGACAGAGCCTATAGATAAAGTTGATGACTCATTGTAATTTATGAATAAAATTGACAAGTAAATTTTTTGTTTTTTTTTTTTTCATGCCACTGATATTTTAGAACATTTGAGAAAATATACATGTATATTTTTACTCCAAGAAAAGAAGCAATAAAGCGCTCATTTTTTTTTATTCTTAAATAAAAAATGAAAGGATAAGGCTCACACATTTTTTTCTTTTTTGGCAAGTCAGCAGAGCAGCCTATTACATGCATATATACACATTTAGAATATCCTGAGGGAATATTCAAAGAATAATGCTCCTTTTTTTCTATTTAAGGAAAGGGCCCAAAACCCTAAATCTCACAAACTTTTCTTTTCTTTTTGCTCAGCCGTCGAAATCACTCAACCTTCTTCTCCTTTTCTTTTCTTTGAAACCCAGTGGCATACACTTTCTCTCTAATCCATCTTTTCTTCTTCTTGAATAAGGCCAACCCAGCTCCTTTCTTCTTCAACAAACCAGACCTTCTTCTTACTCATGCCGACTGCCATCGCAACGCCATCCACCTAGCTCAGCTCCAACTTTTGCAGACGTCACGGCCCAGCCACTGACCTATCCCAGTGTCATGACCCAGCCACCGACTTGTCCCAATTTCAACCATTGCGGACGTCGCGACCCAGATCCAGACACTCCAGAGCTCGCTGACCAGCACCGACGCCAACTCCTCAGCGACGTTACAGTCGTTTCCTGGCCTTCGATTGCCGAGCTCGACCACTGTTAGCTTCTCTCTGCTGCGACTTTGCCTCTTGCTTTGGCTGTCCAGCACCACCTATACACGTCGCCCACTCAACGCGTCGTGTGTGGTCTTGCCTAGTGCGGTCTCGACAACATCCTTTCAGGGTTCAGACTATCCAGGTCTCAGTGTTGCTTGCACACCCATTGAAATCCATCACCGCTGGTTCCTGTCGTGACCAACCGACGTCGACTATATCGCCGATTCAACGCGGTGTAAGTCTGCCCAGCCACTCTGCCACTTATTTGCACCATAGCTCTAGGCACCGCCGACAATGCGGCCCGAGCTGTCGTTACCGCGCACCAACGCCGGCGCAGCTCACCATTGATTCCCGTGGCCACTGGTTTTCTTTCTCACGTTTGCTTTTGGTAGGCATTTCGAATATATATATTGATTATTATATATATATATATTTTTTTTAGATCTCGGACTACCCAGATCTTAGTTCTGCTTGCACACGACTACATCGTCGTGGCCCAAGCTGCCGTCGGCCTCTCGCTGCTCCACCTCCAATCACTATTGGCTTCTCTCTGCTGGAACTCCGTCGTCGGCTTTAACTGTTCCAACGCAGACCACACACGTTGCCTACTCAACGTAACGTGTGTGGTTGCTGACTCATCTATGGCACCACTCTTGTTTCCGGTTTCGACTATCCAGTGCCGACCACTCAACTCACGTGGTTTGTTCGTTTCACACCCAGCTCTTGCACGTAATTGATTATTGACCACGCCGCCCACTCAACGCGGCATCGGTCTACCTATATTCTTTCTCGCCCACTGCCCGTGCTGTTATTGATTTACTCTGGCTATCCTCGGTACTGGTTCCACCTATTCGTGGCCTATTTTCTGCTTCCCACATTAACTCTAACTCAGTCGTGCTCTTCCTCCGTTGGCGTAAATCTATGAGTAAGCCCTCTGAATTTTTTATTTTGGTGGAAGCTCCTATGTAAAAAAAAAAAAAAACCTTTGTAGAGTCTCTAATTTCAATGATTTTTTTGTAGCCTAAGAACTTTAATCCACTGGTCCTTAACACTAATGCCTGTGATTTTAAATTCCATTGCTGCTGGGATTTCTAAAACTTGAGATCACAAGTCCATGGGTGAATACTTCAAAACCACTATCTTGAACTCTACATCTGAAATATGTATATATATTGAATCTTGATTTGCTGCTTGCTACTCATTACTTTTTTTTGAGAAAGAAAAATAAAATTCTGCTAAATCCTTGTTAATTGCTTGGCCATTGAGAGAAAAGAAGTGCTCTGAAATTGCATTTTGCTAATTTTGCTTTACTGAGGTAGTTGAATCACCAATTTTGAACATAATATATCTGATGACAATGCTTGATAAAAATGTATTTTGAATCCTCACTTGGAATATGAAACTCCAATGATGTTGAGACTTGTTAAATCCGAGAATGACGAAATTTTACTGCTCACTTATGTGTCTGAACCACTACTACTAGATCTTGAACTCATAATCTGAACTTTGTAGCTTTTGTTGTTGATATATATATATTTTATACCACTCCATGTTAATAATATCGAAAAGAGTAGAGTAAGTAAAGATGTCATTGTTGTTGATGCCCGATGGAGTGATTTCAGTGATGAAACTCATAATGTTGAACATAAATTTTGTTATCGAGCAGTTGATGATTGTGGTTTCGGTGAAGATAATGCCATATTCAAACCATATATATCTGACGAACAATACTCCGACACTTTGAACTTTGTGAACACTTTCCTTGCGGGAATCAAAAGTCGTAGCATAGAATAGGGCTATATATTGCTGTTCGTTGATCTTGTGAATACCCGAGAAAAATGAATTGCTGATGACGTCCGAGGTTGAATTTGTTGATAAACCCATCACGTTGCATGTAAATCTTATTATCAAATGAACTAATTGTTGCAACCCTCAGAATAGTAGACATCGTGCCTGAATTCTTGGTGTAAAAAATTCCTCTTAGAATTTGTTGAATTCATGGATTCTTTGAAAAACGAATAGTTGATGCCGAAATTTCATTTGAATTCCTACGAATTTGTATTGCTTTAATGCCGATATTTTTTGAACTTTGACATGGTCAACTCCTTGTTATTTATACTTGTTATTTCAGCTATATGTCTTCTCGAAAGAAATCTGTTGTCCCGGTGGTCATCAGAATCGGCTCTCATGAAAGAGAGGGATTGTACCTCCGGCGTCTGAGTGGAGGAAATCTCCTTATTTTGGTCGGAAGGACCTGTTCTAGCGAGTGGGTATCTCCACCACTTCTCTTCTGTCTCCGAAGGGGGCTCCATTATGTCTCTCTGAGGATACTGACTCCAGTCATGAGGCCCTCATTTCCACTTCTTCGGTGCTACGTTTTAGGGTTGAGCAAGGGATTTTCCATACTGCTATCCCCAGTTCAAGGCCTTCTCAAACCCTCATTTTGGTTGGCAGGAGTGGGTCGATGATGTCCTCTCGGATAGAAGCCTTTGTCAACGGCTTCAGGAGGCCCGGCTATTGGTCCCGGTAAAAATATCTCAATCCCTATCCATCCACCGCAACAATGCTAGCCTTGAAGCCATGGCTCTTCGGTAAAGCACCGAGACACACACCTTCATACTTGGCCAGCACGAGATGGGGCCCACCCTCGAGGATGTGTTCATGTTGCTGCGTTTGGAAGTGACCGGCCCTAATGCCTTCTACCCTGAGCGGATACCCTTCGAGGATGATTCTTTGATCCAATCTCTAAAGCTAAATATTCAAGCTTGTGGTCAGTGGAGTTTCGTATTTGATGGTTCAGCAAGGAGGACCAATCGAGTGAGGATGGACCATGCCTCCTACACCGCATGGATCCGCCACTTCTTCAAAGATCTTCAACCCTTGGTTAGAGATGCTGACTCTAATTCTCAAGAGTATGAGGTTGGTCCGATGTATGGCTTTAGGCTCTATTTCTTGGGATTTCTAGCTTGCTTCCTTTCATTCTTCATTCTTCCGAGCACACCTCCAGATTCTCTCAATCCTTTTGTCTTCCCCTTGGCAGTTAGGCTCTTCAGAGGGGATCAGATTCCTTTGGCTCCGCTGTTTCTTGGGAATCTTTATTACCGGCTGGATCTACTACATCGAGACATGGTTCGTTCTGTGGGTCGATATGAGCCTGTCTCTTTCATCCACAGCCAGTTCCTGCTTTGTTTTTTCTTCGAGAGGTTCCCAAAGTTTGCCCCTACTCTGACTGTATTTGAAGTAGAGGTTCTTCGGGAGATAGTGGATAAAGATGGTATCCCCGTGCTCGGTACTGACGGGTCTCGCACATTTGAGAAAGCGAAATCTTGCCAGCCGTTGATCACACGTTGGTCATGTGTCATTTCCATCTTATCCTTGAATACTTTGGTATATGATCCCCAGCGCTTTGTGGCACACCCTTATGTATGCCCACCGGTAGGTGTGGCAACACCGCTTATCTATCATGGTTCCTCCCACCTGGTGTCTTTTCCCTTGCCGAAGGGTATCTCTGCATACTTTGTTGATATGTTGATGATGGTTCATCCGAGTTCGTTACCGGTATGGCATGAGGAGGGCGTTGATAGCACCGTCTACAGACCTGACAGAGTAGCATGCCAGTTCGGGTTTGACTAGTGTGCCTTGGGGCCAGCACCTCCTTTATTATTTTTTTCGGAGAGCTACGGGCACTTTACTCGTGAACTCGTACACACCATACTTCCTATATCCGGCTCTTTGATGATGCCAGGCTTGAGCTGAGTAGGGGGTTTCACCCCCTCTTTCAGGAGATATTAGCGGAAGAATATTGGTGCATTTATTGAGTTTGTCCAGAGCAGACCGACCATATGTTTGCCTCCACCGATTTATAAGAAGGACTCTTCTCTTTGGCTGCCTAAGAGCCGGAAATCTGACCATATGTATCAGAGTTTCTTCACTTCATCTGCTCTGACTGACCCTCCAGCTCGGGTGTCTGCTTCTAGCTTGGTAATCGCTTCTCCAGAGCCAGTCCCTTTGAATAAGGCCTCTAGTCCTCGGATGACCTGCCTTAAGAAGATGGCCCACAAGAGGGCTTCTGATGCTAGTCCTTCCACTCCTCGCCTTTCCAAAAGGCTCCATCAGGTACCAAATTTTTTTTTTTGATTTGAAGTTACTTTCCTTCTTACGACTATACCTTCTTAAATGAACACTTTTTATTTTTCCCTGTTGTGTAGGACCCTGCGGTTGCTGACGTTCTTAGTACCATGGCTACTGGCCATGCTGCCCTCACCAGGCCCACCATGCCGGACTCAGACCTGGACGACACCCTCCCTTTGTCTGTGAGACTCGTGAAGATGCGCACTCCTCGTATAGCAGTTATAGATGATGATGATGAGACTGAGTCTTCTGATAATTTTTGTGACCTTGTCCCACGTGTGCATCGTCACCATCCTATCGTAACTGAGGATGCCTCTCCATTGGTCAGATGTTTCCCTCATCACTCAGTTCCAGAGGAGGAGCGCTATCTTGGTGATGAGGTTATCGGGGCTCACTGTTCTGATATTGAGATTATTGAGAACCGTGGCTCTGATGCTGAGATTGTTGAAGGGACTGGTGCCACAGAAATTGATGCCACAGGCCATGCTTCTGGAAGCAATGTAGAGATGAGGTGCGCCTCTGGAAATAGTGTGGAGGTGGATGTGCTAGAAGTCTTTAAGACTCGCTCTGGTATTTATGGTGATTTTCATTCTCCGGGCTTCCTTCCTTCTTCAGGAATGACTGCTACTATTCTGGCTTCATTAGATATTGAGATCGATTAGGTGCCCCTTGTACGGCAAAGTGACTTTGTTGATGCTAGGAGCCCTTCAGTTGCCCCGGCTTTGCATAATGATTCTCCCTCAGGTAATCTTTCTTTCTGAAGTTTGTCATGTACTTCTATTTGTGAGAATTTTTTTTGTTTTTTAATTCAAATGGCTTTACTATTCCTTGCCTCCAATAAGACTTCTTTATTTTTTCTTCAGTGTTGGCCGCTACTGGTGTCCTGCCTTCACCTACCTCGAACTCTGCTCCGACTCTCTTTGTGACTCCTCATGGTTCTCCTTCTCAAGGGGAGACACCTGCCTTTGAGACGACTGCTAGAGGCTCTTCATCGCAACTGCCTTTGAATGTTTTGGATCTGAATCTCAGTGATTTCCACTTTGATAGTGATGCTTTTGGTCTTTCTCGTTATTGATCCGCATTCTCAGGCTCAGGACCTCTGCCGGAAGTTACCCCTCCGGGTGGTTCATCTAACCCGATAGACATTGGGGAGATTCCTAAGACTAGTACCTTTCCGCCCCAATTCCTCCTTCGGCTTCTGGCAAAGTATCATTTCTCTATTATTGGGTAGCTCCTGAGTTTGCTTCAGTTCTACAGTTTGTGCATTCGAGTTACCCTGAGACCTTTGCTTCATTTGCTTGCTAATGTCCACTCATTTAGACTGCTCTTCTCGAGTCCTTTGCCACTATCCTATATAGCTTGGATAGGCAACGGTTGTGTGACCTTAACGAGAAAGTAGTTGAGACAGCGTACCAGGGGATCTCTAACATGGAACGTCACCAAGTGGATTTATCATGGCTTCGAAAGCGCTTGGATATAGCTTTGAATGCCAGTTGTTTGGTGGAAGTTTTGTCTGTGCTTGCCTCTTATCGGACTTCTATAGATGAGACAAATGCAACTCTTCGTGAACTTGAGTCGGGCTATGCTCGGGCCTTGGAGACTTTAGAGGCACACTTTGCTGTTTGTCCTTAGGATGTAGATGTGACGGGCAGCTTCTTTGAGGGTGTTTTTAGAAGAGACTGAGTTTTTTTTTTTTGGTATTACTTTCTTGCCCCTTTCGATAAAAATGTTTTATCTAGGACAATGCAATGAAATGACAAAATCTTTGCTATTTGGAGATTTTCGCATTGTTTTCTCATTCTACTTGATAAAACATTTATTTCGAATGATACAATGGAAAGAACAATCATATGCATATGTTTATAAAAGCTAAAATATTTTCATTAATTCTTCAACTTTCTTGACAAAGTATAATATATTCACTGCAAGTGATGGGATAAACATACACCATAAAGAAAACCAGCTTCCTCATAACGTAAGGGAAATACAATTTTTAGACAAAGTAAGAAAATGAAAATGAAATTCAACATAGATGAGTCTATCTACAGGTAATAACGCTTGATAAACTTTGCATTGAGCGGGCCAGTTCAGAAGCCATCTTCAAGCCTTACAAGCTTGTAGTACCCGCTTGAGCTTGCTTGAACCACCCTATAGAGCCCTTCCCATTTTAGAGAAAACTTGGGCAAGGGTTGTCCTCACATGATTGGGTCTACAATCTTCTATACTAGATCACCTTCTTCGAACTTTCTTGGCACCACAGTCTGATTATAGGCTCGGGCGATGGACTCATGATACCTTTCCATGACTTTTGCGGCTCTGTCATGCTTTTCCTCTAATGCTTCCAATCTGGTGGTTCGAGGCTCTAGTACCATCCCTGAGGCGAGAGCCATCTGAGCAGATGGTGTTTCTAACTCTATAGGTAACACTGCCTCGGACCCATACACAAAGGAGTAAGGAGTTGCTTGAGTTGGCTTTCTCTTTGAAGTGCGATACGCCCATAAGGCAACTATCAACTGTTTGGACCAAGTCCCACCAAATTCATCCATCATCTTGCTCAGAATCCTTATCAGTGTCTTGTTTATGGCCTCCGCTTGCCCGTTCCCTTTTGGATAGTAGGGTGTGGATTTGTGATGCTTCACTTGGTAAGTCTCTAGGAGGCTCTTTACATATTTGTTTAAGAAGGGTGTGTTGTTGTCCGAGAGGATGGTGTTCGGCACTCTGAACCAATAAATGATATTTTCCTTGATGAAGTTTGCAACTGCAGGCCCCGTAGCGTTCTTTAGAGGGATTGCTTCGACCCACTTTGTGCTTAATTCCGTTGCTGTGAGAATCCACTTATACCCTTTGGAAGGTGTGGAGATGGGCCCTATCAAATCAAAAGCCCAGGTATGGAATGGCCATGGCATTCGGATGCTATGCAGGTCTACGACTGGAGCATGGATTAAATTTCCGTGTTTCTGACAAGTCTGGCACCTCTTCACGTAATAGGACGCATCTGACTCCATGGTCGGCCAATAATACCCTAGGTGTATAAGTTGCTCGAACAGTCGAGCCCCTCCTTGATGCTCAATTTTGTGGGCTCTTCCGAGGACTAGATCCGACTCCTCATTGGAAAGACACCTCAGGGGAGTGCCCTCAATGTTTCTTCTGTAAAGCTTATTCTGATCAAGAAAGTACCGCCTCGCTCTCCTCTTGAGGTGTGCAATGTCCCTCGAGCTCTCAGGTAGTGTCCCCTCCTTGAGATAGTCAATGTAGACTTGTCTCCAGTTAGGGGTATCAATTTCAAAGCAACCCTCATCCTCTCAGATGTGTGACTGACAGTTGGGACATTCTTTCTCTAATTGATTCGAGGCCTTCTCCATCTCGGGCCAATAATAGCCTTGTCTTTGGATCCTTCTGTACAGACTGATATCCCCATCCCCCCAGGACTTTTCATGGATCTGTTGTAGTCGGAAGCTTGCTTCTTGTTGGCCAACACACCAGGCTAGGAATCCAGTACCTCCTCGGAAGTAAAGTTCACCTTGAATAATTATGAATTGGGCAAGCTTGGCCATAGTCAATTTTCCAACTTTACTTCTGAGTTGTTCGAGGACTTCTCCTCTCCAGTCCTCCAGAAGGTCTTTGTCTTCTGGTATTATTGAAGGCTCTGTTCTCTTCTTGATAATAATTGTCGCCTCCTCCTCCGGAATATCAACTCTTGCCCTTAATGTTGCGAGGGCATCTGAAAACTTGTTGTTGGAGCGAGGCACATGCTCTATTTCGACCTTCTGAAATTTGTCAAGAAGCCTTTGGACTGTTGTTCGATATGTGGCCAAGGCAAGCTCCTTTAAGATGAACTGCCTGAAACTTGCTTCACTATTAGCTTTGAGTCCCCCTGAATCCGAATCTTCTTAATACTGTGCTTCTCAGTTGCTATCAAACCTAAAATAAGAGCCTCATACTCGGCTTCATTATTCGAACAATGGAAATCCAGTTTATAAGACAAATATAACTTTTTCCCACTTTTGCTTGTAAGGACTATCCTGGTTCCTCATTTTCCTCCGGCTGCTGCTTCGTCAAAGCTCAATGCCCAAAAGCTTTCCTTGGAAGCCATAGCTGCATGCACTTCTCCTCTTAATTCTTCATTCACTGGTTCATAGTCACCACTTGGAAATTGGGCAAGGAGATCGGCTAAGGCTTGGCTTTTGATTGCCTTAGGAGCTACACATGTGATCTCGAATTCACCCAGTGCTAACAACCATCTTGCCACCTTCCCGGTTAGAGCAGGCTTGCTGAGGAGGAATTGGATTGGATCACTTCTAGTAACAATCTGAATTTGATGTGCTAAGAAGTAATGTCTGAGCTTTTGGGCGGTGAATACCAAAGCTAAACAATGTCTCTCTACCGGAGTATATCGGACTTCTGCTCCTCGAATCTTCCGGCTGATGTAATACACCGGGCGTTCTGCTCCATCTACATCTTGGACCAATAATACCCCTATGGACTTGGGGGTTGAAGTTAGGTACAACATTAGAGGCACCCCGGGCTACGGGGCTATCATGGTCTGAGGCGAGGTCAAGGCCGCATTGATTCTCTCGAAGGCCTTTTGGTGCTCTTGGTTCCACTCGAACTTGACATCTCCTTTTAATAACGAGCCGAAAGGGGCAAAGATCTCTGCAAGTGCTGGGATAAACCTCCGAATATAAGACACCTTCCTGATGAACTTCTTTAACTCCTTCTGAGAATGCGGGGAAGGTATTACTCTGATAGATTTGACCTTGTCTTCATCTGCCTCGATAACATGCCTATCTACAAGAAACCTGAGAAACTTCCCAGCCGTCACCCCGAAAGCACATTTGAGAGGATTCATCCTCATTTTGAATTTCTGGCACCTTTTGAATACTTTCTCAAGGTCTCGGAGATGGTCCTCTTCTTTCTTGGATTTCACCACTAGATCATCAACATAATCTTCCACCTCATGATGGATCATGTCATGAAAGATTGCAGTCATAGCCCTTTGGTAAGTTGCTCCAGCATTCTTAAGTCCGAAAGGCATGACTATATAGAAGAAGTTTCCGAGAGGTGTTCTAAAAGCAGTCTTTTCTGCGTCCTCTTCAGCCATCTTGATCTAATTGTATCCGCTGAATCCATCCATGAATGAGAATATCTGGTGTCCTAAGGTGGCATCCGCGAGGGTGTCGATGTGAGGTAGAGGGAATTCATCCTTCGGGCAAGATTTGTTCAAATCTCAAAAGTCTACACATACTCTGATTTGACCATTCTTCTTCTTTACTGGTACTATGTTTGCTAACCACGTGGGGTACTGTATTGGCCGGATGAAAACCAGCCTGTTGAAGTTTTTCAATCTCCTCCTTAATCTTTTTTTCGAGATCTAGATGATATTTTCGTGCAGCTTGCTTGATTGGCTTGGAGTTTGGGAACACATCAAGATAATGGGAGACTAGTTCAGGATCTAGTCCAGACATTTGTTTATATGACCAAGCAAACACATCTGAGTATCGACTTATCAATTTTAACAACTGTTCCCGCTTCTCTGGGCTAAGGCTCGAACTTATGAATATCGGCCTCGGTGTATCTTGTCCATCACTCAGATCTATTTCAATAAGTTGTTCGGGCTGAGGCTTCGGCCCATCTTGCATGCATTCTGGAGCCACTTTAGGCTTTATTACTGTGTCATTGTCAGGAGGCTCTTATTTTGACTCAGAGAAGGTGGCTGAAGAAACCGACTCCCCGCACCTTCACAAATAGTACACCATCTTGCCCTATTCTCGGACTTTCATCACCTTCCGAGGAATAGGTGGACTTTTTGGTCGAGACATTGCCCGTTTAGTTGGTTCTTCCCTTGGCTCCTTGTCATCTTTGATATCCTCCCAACGAGGAATTTTGACCCCCCGAGGCTTAGAGGTGGTGGGAATTTCTTCGACAACCAATTCGGTGAAGTAGATGGCATCAGAATAATGAGCTTCATGGGTCTCGAATCGCCTTTCTGTAGCTTGAATTGTCACCGTCTTCTTTCCCCATTTAGCCTTAACACACTGATGATAACTTGACGGTACAGCCCCACATCTATGCATCCAGGTCCTCCCTAGAATAATGTGATAATTTGCCTCGGAATCGATAATACGAAACTTAGTGGCCGAACGAATCTCTCCGACGGCTAAATCAATTGTTACGTATCCTATAGTAACTCTTCTTTCTCCACCAAAGCCAGTGATAACTATCGGCTGCTTCACAATGCATTTTTCAGAGATTCTGGCCTTTTCTAGAGTAGCGCGAGTCATAATGTTGATAGAGGCTCCACTATCTAGAAAGGCCCTTTTGAACTCAACCCCGTTAATAAAAGTAGTCACATAAAGTGGGCGGTTGTGAGAAAAGGGGTACTTTCGATCAGTCTCGGAGAAAGTAATGGCACTAGATTGCTCTTTTGCCTTTCTCGAGATAGATCCCTCAGTCGACGTGCATTCCTTATGGTGTGCCTCGGCTACAATGATGATAGACTTGGTGATTTCTGTTCTTGCCTCCCTGGAAAGTCCAAGCTGGTCGAAGAATTGCTTGAACTTTACACAGTCTTGCAGGGTTTTGGCATAGTGATCCGGATCTTTTTCCACTCTTAGAGGCTTGTAGTTAACCATCTCCTCGGTCTCTTCAAAATAAGATGCCACATAAACATAGTGTTCCCCTCTTCCGTAGTACTCTTCTTCTCCTTCTGGATCAAAGGGATCTTCGACATGAGTCATAAAGGTTTTTTCCTTTGGATCGAGAGCACTTCCATAGTAAACTTGCTCACCCTCGGGCTCGAAGACGTCGTCCAGATAACAATCATCATCATTGAGATTGGCGATAGCCTCAATCATCGAGCCCTCGTAAGTTATCATAGCAACATTCTTGCCCTTGTCTCGGTGTTGAGGATATGGTTGTTCTCAGATGTCTTGAGTCGCTTGCTTTTTGAACCTCAATTCGTTTGCCTCGACTTTATCTCTGAAGATTTTCCTGAGAGTCCAACACTTATCTGTTGGATGTTTCAATGTGCGATGATAGACACAAAATTCGGGGCTCTCGCGGTCTTTCTTTGATGGCATTTCTTCGACATAAGGCAATTTTAGCTCTCCGTCGGCCACCCATTCCTTAACTAGAGCTTTTACATCCTCGATTCCACATGGATAAGAATCATTCCCGTTTTCACCATTATATTGCTTCCTCTTCTGGCCTCTATGACCCCCTCCTTGTGACTTTCGGGTATCTGGGGCAGAGACAGCAGCAACAATAGGTCCACGAGACGATTTGAAGCTAGTCTTGTAACTGGCCTTAAATTCGAACTCTTGAGCCTGAGGAGGGCTAATGTTCCGAGCTGCTTCTATTAGTGCCGAGAAGGTGGGTAGCTTGTGATTAACTAGAAATATTTTGTACCTGCTCAATGCTCCCTCTAGACAGATTTGAACCAGATAACTCTCCTCCACTGCTTCATGGCAATCCACAGCCTTGTCCTGAAACCTTTTGACGTAGTCAAGGATGTCTTCACTTTCTCGCTGCTTTTTTTTACATAATGTAAGTGTGGTCATCTTCTCAGCCACTTGAAAGAACTTGGAGTGGAATTGGTTAACCATCTCCTTCCAACTTCGGACAGAGTTTGTGGCCAAATTAACATACCAACTATATGCTCGATCAGTGAGGGACTTAGAGAATTCTCTTAGCCGGAGGACGTGATTTGAACCATAAATACCCAGAGTCTCGATGAATCGCACAACATGTTCTCGAGCATTTTCTTGTTTGCCATCGAATTTGATGAACTTCGGCACTGTATATCCCTCAGGGTATGGATAGCTCAGCATCTCAATAGGGTAAGGCGACTTGACATTCGGATCAGGCAAAGATGGTAAAGTCCTTTTACCCCGTTCGAGATCGAACATGGCTTGCACATCGGCGAGAGTGAGAAACTGTTGAGGGGGAGAGTTTGATGGTGGTATTCCTGGAACTTGGCTTATGGACCCGAAGACTGAGTTGAGGGCAACTTGGCCATTCTGGTGCTGTGAATTCATCATTGGTGAGGACATTTGATGATACTGGCCATCAGCGCCTATAGACAAGCCAGTTGGTGATGGGACATTGAATTGAGGCCCATAAAGTCCACCGCACGGTGCAGCTATACTGGGTTGGGCTTGCAAATTTGTTGTTGGCACCAAAGGAGGCCCGCTTGGTGCTTGAGTAACATTTACTGGTGGCGTAACAAGATTAGGTACGAACAGAGCTCCCTTTTACACCATCATGCCCTTTATATTTGCCTGGACACCAACAGTCGCTGGAGCGCTATTCATTACACCAGAACCTCCCCTAGTCACCATTGGATCTTGGCTTGGCACGCCGTGGAGCCTAGGCATGGGCAAACTGCTGTCGCCTACTGTGGTTTGAGCATGTGTTACTGTGGCCGTGTTGCCATGAGCCACAGGCTTACTGGGGCCTACTTCTCCTTGGATTTGATTTTGCACTCCAGCGAAAATAACTCCACCGCCAGTTTGATTTCCGTTTGGCACCGGTGCAAAATTAGAACTCATCACCAACATGGTGTGAGTGAGATTCTAAAGAGTGGTAAGAATCTCCTGCTGAGTATTTTGAAGTCCTTGAATGGCTTCGAGCAAAAGTGGTTGATCTGGAGCTATGGTCCTGTCATCACCACCATTAGAGGATCCTTGTTAGTGAACTTCATCTTCTCCCGCCATCCTTGTTGGAGTTGTGTGGGTTCCAGATCTCGTTGAGACCATTAACCAATCCGCCTCCCCAGCAGAATCGCCAAATGTATGATAGAGTTCAGGAAAGTTGTTGGAAAAATCGAAGATCTTCGAAGATCCTTGAAGAAAAATTCGAA
This sequence comes from Camellia granthamiana, assembly GCA_036172215.1. Classification (NCBI taxonomy): domain Eukaryota; kingdom Viridiplantae; phylum Streptophyta; class Magnoliopsida; order Ericales; family Theaceae; genus Camellia; species Camellia granthamiana. The sequence continues at coordinate 97,479,778 of CM069915.1, forward strand.
TTCTCTAGAAGATGATGAGAGGCTTAGATTCTTCAATAGTCTCAACTAAGAACACAAAAGCAAAGAGATGATGGAGATAAGAGATTGGGTGAAGAAGAAAGCAAAAAAGCTAGAGAGAGAATAATGGCAAGGCTCTCCCATGGATCTCCCACTTTCACTCTCAAGATTGATAATGGAGAAGGGAAATTAGTTCTTTCCCAAGAGTTTTCTCTCCAAAATCCATCCCTTGTAAAGCTATGGGTGGGTGCTATTTATAGGCACCTCACGATGTAGGATGGAGCCTATGTGCAAGGCACATGGAGAATATTCTCTCTAACCACCTTGTCCGAGGAGGTGACCTCTCCGAGGATGAGGAAAACCCTCGAAGAGGAGATCAACCTCTCGGCGAACCCTTCTTCTTAGTCACACCTAACCAATGATCCCCAATCATCCCAAAAGGTTAGGGGTAGTCCCAGAGGACGCCCTGCCGTAGAAGGGTCAAGGATAGTTCAAGAGAACGAACTGCCGCAAATATTACCAAGTCTCAAGGACCCCTTAGATCGTGCCACCTCGACCCAGGTATAGGCTAGTTTAACCGAAGAGTGAATTTATCTCCACTCATCATTCTCGGGATCGGGTCCTTTGTTCGGCCTCCATTACACCCATGGTTCTGGTACGTAGATCCCGGAAAGCTCCAAGTCCGCAAGTGTTCTGGGACTCATTAATGGAGCAGCTTCAAGATTGCGTCTGAATCCGTTCGAAGCCAAGTGCTTCGGATCTCTAGGTTCATGGATCCGAACCCTTTTGAGTCCGAGCCCGAGCCCGAGTAAGTCTCTAAGTTCGTGGATCCGAACCCTTTCGAGGCTTAGAGCGATTCAGCCCCTTTGATCGTGATAAATCTAGACCCACCAATCTTGGACTTGCGATAAATTTGGGCCCACCAACCTTGGACTATTGGGCCTAATTAATTTAGTGGGCTCAAATTAGCTCCTCTTACAGCCTTTATGCCCCTTTCTTTTTTTTTTCGGTAAGTAAGTCATAAAATAAAAATAAGAAACAAACACAACTACAAGGGGCATACCCTAGGCCCTACCGAAGACAATACAGCACCAAGAAAAAATAAAAGCGGACAGCAACAAAGCATATCAAAACCAGGATAACAAACCTGGACAGAGCTAAAACTAGAAATAAAAAACGACTAGCACCAGATCACCATGATATCAACCTAGAATAACCAAAAAATAATCAAACAACATCATCAGGTTGCAGTCAACAAAACTAAAATCCCTTGCACACCTCGCATGGTTAGGGCCAACAAGATAATGATAGAAGTCACATAAAACTAGACATATATACAAAGTAAGGAAAAGGAAAATTTCTTCACTTCTCAGGCGCTTCAACTTGTTACAGAGCTTCCAAAGTTCAACAAACCAAGGTAAAAGAAATATGTTGACAGCAAGAGTTTCCAACAGGTGTAACCATGCATCAACAAATCCCAAGGATGTAGAGAGCAAATCTAAACTGGTTTCTTCATAGATTGCAGCAGACAGAGAGCAAACACAGATTGCAGACAGATCAGCACAGGCTAGCAGCAACAGATTATAGTAGACAGATAGCTGACACAGATTTGTACAAAATTAGAAAAATAAAGACACCAACAATCCTATTTAAGAACAGCTAAAAGGGCTGGTGCATATATGTAGCTTGGCCCTCTTGAAGTCCTTCAAATAGACCCTACAAGAAACTGTGCACAAAGCTATATCAAGACTCACTTTATGTGACCTCACAATCTCAACCCACATATAGGCACTCAAGCTCAGCAAAGAATAAAAATAGCTGAGCATAGAGGAGAAGAAAAATGAAGCAAAAAGCTCTCCAAGAATGTAGATCTCTCTTTACTCAACCCTCAACAAATAACTCCCTCACAAAAGAACCAGCTTTGTCACCTGCAAGCACAACAGTTAGAAACAGAATATAATTGGAACTCACATCACTCAAGCCTCAAGCTCACAAACCTCCACTGCCTAATATAGATCTCACAAACACTCAACCCACTTTCCCTAAGATTAGGCCAGCTTGACAACCTGCAAACATACAGTTAAGGAAAACTTTTTAGTAGCTTATAGTAACTTAACCCTGGGTATAGAGATCTCACCACACTCAACCCATAAGACCTTCCCATCACTCCACACACAAAGTCTTGGAGAGGCCACTTTCAAGGATACCCCCACCTACAAAAATTAGCAACATATATACAGTATATCACAGTGAGGGGACTGTTTCAAGGATACCCTTTTCACAACTGCCTCTTCCACCTTCCAAACCCAACCCCTTCGCCCTCTATAGCCTCTCCCTTCCCATTATGTCATCTCTCTCTTTCTCAAACAATTAAACAATCTCTTTCACTCTTTTTAGTTCATGTACGTTGTAGAGATGAAGGCACCATACAGTGGGAAAGGTTTGGAGTGGCAACAAATGGTAGGAAGGGGCTAGGGGGTGGTGGTTAGGGTGAGAAGGGGTTAAGTTTATGGTTTGGAAGGATGGAGTTAGGATTGGAATTTTATGATAGGGTAAAATTATAATACAAAAATTTATAATGGGTGGGGGTTCAAAGCAGATATTGGGGGTGCTATAAAATAAAATAAAATAAGTTGGTGAGGGAAAATTTCTTGCTAGCATGTATATAAGACATATACGTATATGATATAACATAGCTTTCTTTGTAAACAAAGAGTAAAGTAGAGAGAAAAAAATGGTTACTGTAACTGTGAGAAAGTTGCTTTAATGACAACTTCTCAGACCAATTTGAACTTGGGAAGAAGATTCTTGTCATCTATATTAGATGTAATCAAGGTTCTGAAAAGCGGTTGCAATCACCGTAATGGTGGCAGTGGCAGTAGCGCAGTTGCGGTTACGGGATATAAAGGCCATAGCGCAACGGTTGCGGTAACCAGAACCGTGAATGTTTTTATTTTTTGCACAATTTGAAATTTTTTTTACCGATACGCATATTTTTTTTCAAAATCATATTTATTGGGTTTTAAAATAAATTTTAATCAATTTTTGTTAATTTTATTATGATCTAATATATTTCATATTTTTAAATCACTATAAAATGAGTTTTTTACATTTTATTTCAATAATTAATGATTTTGTAAGTCATAAATTCATATTACACTTGTGGCAACATTTTCTAGATAAAATAAACTAATCAATAAAAATTGACATGTATAAAATATTTATTAATATATAATTATAGGTGTTATGTTTTTTTAGAATTTTTTAAAAAAAAATCAATAACTAACTATTATAAAATAAACAATCACAAAAATAAAAGAATAAATATACTTAAAATAAGAGCTTATATATATATATATAGTTATATTTAATCAAGAGCTACCAAATAGATAATGACCACACAATAATAATCAATGTGTTTAGTTTCAATTTTTTGAATTCAATTTTATGAAAATTGAGTTTTTTGTTTTTCGTATTTTTTTGTTTTTAGTAAATATTTTTAAAATTTTGAGCAATTTTTTTTTTTTAGAGGCATCTTACTTAAATGTATCTAAATAGTAAAATATTTGTGAAAACATATTTTTAAAAATTAATAAATACATAAAAATATGAAAAATATACTGAATTTTTTTTTTAATTAATATTTTTGGTATTTAGTGAATTTTTTAAATATTTTTTTCATAAATATTATATTTTTTAATTGTATTTATGTTAGGTGTGTCTAAAAATTAAAAAAAAATGCTTAAAATATTAAAAAAAATTAGTAAAAACAAAAAAAATACAAAAAATAATAAATAATAAATTTTTTTGAAAAGTGAATTCTAAAAATGAAAACCAAAGAGTAAATAATTTTTTTTTCTTGCTTTTACAAACAACAGCTGGCGCACACAAACAAAACAATAAAAAAAAAATGATTTGAAGAGGCAGCTTCTTTTTTTTTTTTTTCGGAATAATTACCTAAAAGTCCTATCTACGTATTTGGTAGTAGCTTAGGTCCTAGCAAAAAAATTTTGAACCAATAAGTCTCATTTACAGGTAAAAAGACATTTTTGCCCTTTAACCCAAACAAGTGTATATATAATAGCATTGACGTTATTTACCAGGAAGAGAAAACAAGTTAGTTATGGAAGTAGATGAAGATTCGAATCGCGAAGGATCTTGAGGGATTTCTTGGCTTGGTTCACTATTATAGGTAAAGTGATTTCTCGGTTTTGACATATTCATAATTGAGGCCTTTTGAGTTGAAATTTGTTGGAGTTTGTTATGTGCAATTTGAAATTATAAATTGAAAAATTAATCTGCTGGTTTATAGGTATGTATTGTTTCGATTTTGTATAGGTTTGTATTGTTTCGATTTTATAGGTGTGTATGGTTTATAGGTATGTATTGTGTCGATTTTATAAATTGAAGAATTGTTATGTGTTTTTAGAATTTTCTTTAGTTTTGATTAAATTTATTTATGAAAATATGTTGAATAATTTGGATTTTTACGAATTGAAGACGTGATTTGCTGGATGATTTCTCGGTTTGGTTTGGTATTTTATGAATTGAAAACGTGATTTGTGAAAATTGAGAAAGTTCTTAGTATTGTTTGAAGTATTTGTTCTGGTTTTGTAGTTTCAATAAACTGAGTATTGTACTAGCTTTTATTGATGTGATCTTTTTTTCTTTTTTTTAAAGATTAAAAGATGAGTGAAGGTTCTACGAATGTCCCAATTTTTTTGTTGTGCAAGTATAATGGTTGCACATTTGTAATTAAGATTGATTAGAATGTTACATATGATCAATTGGTTGATAAGCTATGTTTGAAATGGGATAGTTTGCAATCTGATAACATTTGCTTATCTTACTCATTGCCTGGACATCCTAGTTGTACGTTGGACAACAATGAGGAGTTAGAATTGTTATTGGCATTAGTTGTGCATTTTGATTCAAAGTGTATTGATATTGTCGTGAAAGGAAAAAACTCAACCATTGACTGTGGTAATCTCAACAAAAGATTGGATTATAGAGAAAGAGTGTCAATGTTGGAGCTTGAAGTTTGTGCTATTGCATTGTCTCATGACAAGAATAAGTCTGTGAACTTGTCAAACAGAGCATCTACATCTTCCAATAGGAATTCGAGGTTGGAGGTTGAAGAAGAGGTTGATATGTTATCATCATTTTGTCGACACAAGGAAAAAGTACTGTTGTCTGCTGGTTGGGCAGTTAGTATTACACATATAGGACAGAAATTTGAAGGTGGAATTGTTGAATTTCGTAATACATTATTGAAGTTTTCTATTAAGTGTGGATTTGAGTTCATATTTGTTAAGAATGATAAAGTTCGTGTTACCGCATAATGTTTGTTTAGAGAGACAAAATGTTGTATGTGGAATGTTCACAGTAGAGTGGAGAATGTTAATGGGTTCTTTTATATAAGGAAGCTCAACAATGTCCACACATGTCGTGCTCAAGTACGTACAATGAATCATTCTCGTATGAGTTCTGATTTAGTTGTTAATTTGATTGTTGAAGGTGTTCATGATAATCTATTGACATGTCCAGTTCATGTTGTTTGGGATTTTAAGTTGAGGTATGGGCTGAGAGTTAGTTATCGTCAGGCTTGGTTGGGGGTAGAGAAAGCAAAGGGTGATATTTTTGGAGACTACTTAATGTCATTTGACCAGTTAAGATGGTATATTGATGTTGTAATCCAGGAAGTTACATAGAGTTTAAGTGTGACGATGATACTAAACGGTTTAAGAGATTATTTGTTGCTTTTCATGGTTCCATTAGTGGATTTGATTATTGTCGACCTTTCTTGTTCTTGATGGCACATTTTTTAAGGGAAGATTTATAGGAAATTTACTTGCCGCTATAGGAAAAGATGGAAATCAAGGTACACAAGAAATTTATTTTCTCTGTTTTGGAATTAAGAAAGTTCTCAGTTTAGAAATATGATTGAATTTTTAAAATTTTATATAATATTGTTGCTGTATATGCATTTTTTTATTTTTACAGTTATTCATTTTAATGTTTGATATTTTGAATGTTAAAGCGTTGCCATTTTCTAAGAATAATAGATATTCTCATTTTTTTTGTTTTGTACATGCATGTTTCTTTCCTGTTTGTTTTGGAATTGTTGGCTCAGAGAATCAAGACAACTGGCATTAGTTTTTGGAGCATTTGAGTACAATTTTTTCACCAAAACGCAATATTACATTCGTGTCAGATCGTAACCTTGGATTAGTTGAAATTTTGCCAAAGGTTTTCCCAACGGCTTTCCATGCTTATTGTTTATATCATTTGAAGATGAACTTGAGGCATCATTTGCATGGTATGTTTTATGAATTGAAAGAAAAGCTGATCGCTTTGTTTGGGAAATGTGCGTATGCTCCAACTGAAGAAACATTTCATCAATGTTTGATTGAGTTAAAGACTGAAAGTGGGTCAAGAGTTGAAAAGCTTTTAGATGACATACTATATGATTATTGAAGTAATGCATATTTTTTAGGGCAACACTTTAGAGAGATGTGGCCGAATGTAGCTGAATCTTTCAATTCGTGGATACGGAAGGAGCGCCATTTGCCTATCACAAAGTTGATTGATAGTGTAAGAATTAATTTGATAAGAGAAATTGCTAAAAGGAGGGAGCTTGTTAATAAATGGAATGGTGTGATATTCCCCAAAATGGAGTCCAAGTTGCATGATGCTTTTAATACTTCGAGGCCATGGATAGTTAGTTCATCTGGGAATGATGTCTATAAGGTGAATTCATATCTATCTGTTTCAGTTGACATTAGTAGACGAATATGTTCTTGTGGCGAGTGGCAGTTGAAAAGGTTTCCATGTGCACATGGAGTTGGAGCTATACAAAAGAATGGACATGATTTGAGTTTATTTTCTTATCAATACTTCTATGTTCAAAGTTATCGAGAGCCCTATTCTTTTCCAATATATCATGTTCCTTCAATTTGGAAACCAGATTGTAATGTTGATGGTGATAGTGATGTTATTCTTCCTCCTTTGTCTAGAAAGCAACCAAGAAGGCCAAATAAGAAGAGAATTCATTCCAATGGTGAGAAAGTAAAGCAAATTACTTCTGGTAGATGTGGGAAGGTTGGCAATCACAATAAGAAATCGTGTAAGGAGGCTTTGTGATTTTTTGTAAGTGGTTTGTGATTTAAAATTTTCATATTCATAAATTTCTTGAAGTAACAGTTTGTACTGTTGAGAGCTGAATAATAATCTTCTATATTTTCAATAAAGTGACATTGAATTGAAAGTGAATATATTCTCAGTTTCGAAATTGTTTATGATAATATTGTTTGATTGGCTTTGTGTTTGTTTTTAATGTGAATTATTTGTTTGGTTGGCTTTTGTAAATAAACTTGACTGTTGAATGTTTGTTTTGAAGATTATGTGAATGACGTATAAAAAGTGAACATATTCTCAGTTTAAGTTTTTAGTTCAAAATAACTGATTTTGTGATAATAGTGTAAGGCTCTTATTATGAATTCGAACTAGTTATAAATGTGATCAATTAAATGAATGTGAATTAATATTCTAAATAGATGTGATCAATGCTCTATGCTTTGAATAAAGTAACAATGGAGTGAAAGTGAAAATATTATTTGTTTCGAATTTTAGTTTTTCAAATTGTGATAATATTGTGAGGCAGCAAATAAATTGTATTGATAATTGTTGTTTTGAAAATTGAGTGAACACTGTATAAAACTGAAAATATTCTCAGTTTTAAGTTTTCAACTTCAAAATAAGTGAATGTGATTATATTGTGAGGCAACAAAACATTGCATAAAAACTGAAAATATAAACAAAAACATCAACAAAGCACTGATTGTGATACAGTAAAGTCTTGTGTCCACTATTTTCACATGTAACACTATTTTCACTTTTCCCATATAGTAGTGTGAGGAAAAGGATAATGGAAACTGAAAATATGGACAAAAACATCAAGAGAAGCCCTGGTGCATATATCTTTGAGAGTATGACAAAATATTCCATTACACATCAACAAAATTGTAATATGTTTGTGAGGCAATATGCTTGCAACTATCAACAAAAACATTAGTCATTGTATCAGAGTGTGACAAAAAAGAGTTCACTAAGTTACATATCAAAAAGATTCATTGAATGTTGCAATCTTGGTACTTGACTCTGATTGATCTTTGTGGATCACTAAGGAACTCATGTACCATGTTTGCTCTCAGTGTTGTGCATGTGCCTGGTGTAACAAGCCCGCGAGGGACCTCAATGGTGTTACAGTTCGGACTCGATTTGTCACGGTTCTTAATCTTGAACCAAAGAGTCCAAATCCGGCAAATCTTTTTGAGAAAAACAGATTTTTTGAAAGAAGTGCCAGACATGGACTGCTTTGCCAGATACAGAGTCGCCACCTAAATATTTTATAATGGGGAAATTTAGGAAACCCTGACTCGGTGCCAAAGGACACGTGTCCATCATCACCAAAGTTGCCTCGGCTCGGGAACTTGGGTACGATTGGGGAAGGTCAGCTATGAGCACCCCCTCTCGCCCGATCCGAAGATCGGCCTCTACTAACCATGATATCTCGTTTTTGAAAACACATGCGTTCTTATTCCGATTAATTAGCTAGAATTACTATGTGATGCGCACAGCAAAACAAGTATAGACTAGATCGCCTAATTTGGAACAAAGCATTGCATATCCGTTTGTTTGGAAATGTTTTAAGATTTGCTACTCACAAGTAGGATAAAACACGGATTTCAACGAGTTGTCCTAACTCAAATAATCCAACCTTCACCCACAGGCATTCAGGCAGTTATATCAACTAAGCATTTAGCCACATGGTAAGCATGCTGTCATGTTAACATTCACACTCATGCGAGATGCTAAAGCATAAATACTTACATCGTACTCCGTGCCAAAACAATGAAGCTAGTTAGAAAAACATGCATGACCCTAGTCCATGTTAAGTGGCTAATGCATCACATACAAAATGCAATCTAGAATAGGCTCGGCTAATCCTAGGATGGCATGTAGAATGTGACAAGTAACACGTATTTCAAGTTAGATTTGGAATACTTATGCAGTTAGTATGATGCGCCGAGCCCGGTGCATGCAATACAAATGAATGAATGCAAACATGCGAAGCATAAGAATGCTAATTGTGATATGCCCTAAATCTAACCATTGTAAGCGGTTAAATAAAATGGAAGAAAGACGTGAGGTTGGAAGACATACACACACCCACGCACACTTATTACAACATTGGCCCTCACTCGGATTGTCCGAATAAATAATACAAGCCACCTAATTAACTAACTCACGAGCTAATTAAATATTACAAAACCAAATTAATAACTAGCTACAACTAATTATTACACAGCTTAATTAATTAACGAATCAATTAACTAATTAATGAATGACAACAAGCAAATAGGGAAAGCGGTAAATGATGCTATTCCAGCTCTGTTTGAAGAAGGGAGGCATGCATGCTCGTTTCGGTTCCTCGCTTTGGAAGGCCTTCCGGTTGCTCTTTAGAGGCTCTGTTTGCAGGGTGTCTTCCAGTGCTTGTTGCTGCAACTTACCAAAACACTGTAGGGGGAAGCTACCAGTGGCCTGTCGGCCATGAGAGGAGTACTGCCGGCCAAGGGCAGAGCACTGCCGGCCAAGGGTGGCACACTGCCGGCCATCAATGGCAGGCTGCCGGCCTCTGGTGTGCTGGGACACCAAACTGCAACGAAGCACAAAATAGAGAAAATGGAGGGTCTTCCAAGGGCATGTACGCACCATGGCACTCCAAATCACCTCAAGGCATCAAGGGAGAGGCCAAATCGGATCCACGACCATCAATCACGCGTCCCGATGCATGATGGCCAAAGATCCAACTTGTGCAAATCAATATGAAAATGAATGCACAAACAAAGCAAGTAAAGCCTAGAACTCTATCATGAACCATCAAGAGCTTCGGCGACCGAGAATTGAGACACGTTCCATCACTTGAAGTATGAACTGCCCCTCGTTTCTCGTGCTCAAATTAAGCATGGCAAACATGCAATATGACCTAAGTGTGCAAACATGCAACTAAACCAAACATGCAACAAGCATTAAGCATGATGTGAGGTGACAACCTTGGACAACATGACAAAATGCAATATGAACATATTAACATGCAAGGCATGTAAAGCTAAACAAGTATGCAACAACATACTACATGTAACAAGCATGCGACAACATGGTAAAATGGGCTTACACCAACATGGACAGCTCTCAACTAGGTCCAAATCAGAAGCCAAAGATGGAATTGATGGCGTGAAAAGCATGGAAAGCAAGGCAAACATGCATACCAAATGGCTCAAGTATTAAGGCACAAAGAGGACAACTCTTAAGCACACTTAGGGAGCAACAAACATGGATATATGGCAATGGAGTAAGCTCTGAAATACCATGTAAAGTGATGCTAAATCAACTCAACAATGCAAACAAAGCATGTTAGGATGCTCAAAGCTCAAAGTAAGCAAAGGGACTTAAGCCTTGGCCATACAAGGCAAGCCCCAAAGGGCCAAGGGGACCTAAAACAGTCCTAGGGCAGGTCCAAACAAGACCAAAACCAAGCTCAAAGCTAGCCAACCTAGGCTAGAACACAAAGCTAAACACAAGGAGCATGCAAGGCATTAATGAGGCAATGCACTACACCTATTGGAACCAAACATGGCATGACTTGGACAACATAAAACAGAGTTACATCATGGTATAATAAGACCCAAAATGCACTGAAATGATTAGCCAAAGGCTCAGGCTTAGTGGCATGCACAAAGATCAATTCTTGAGGCATAAAGCACAAGCTATGTAAAGCATTCAAAGCATGTCACATGCAAGTGAACAACAACATTTTATGGACTGAAATAGCATGTGGAATGAGGGCAAAGCATGCAAACATCACATATATGGCATGGTAGGGACCTCAAAACCCAAGACTAGCCTAAGCATTTATACTATAGCTATACAAAGCATGAGTGATATGGTCATGGCAGCCCAAAATAGTCCTAGAACACTTCAAAATAAGCATAAAATCAAGTTTGATCAAAGCCAAAATATGCTAGTATGATGAGTCCAAACACCATGCACAAAAGGGCTAGTAAACAAGATTTGTTCTACACCTATATGGAGCATGCAAAGGATGATCAAACCAACTATGGATAAGGTCATAACATGCCAAATGATGACCAAATACATGCTGAAATGTAAACCAAACAAGCTAAAATGACATGGCAACGCATGGAGCATATGAAGCTAGTTTAGGGGATTTACACTATAAGTGCATCATGCAAGCATGGAGTAACAAAACCAACCCAAAACAGATTCATGGCATGGTAAAACATCACCAAAAATGGACTGAAATGGACTCAACAAAGACTATGCACACATGCTACTTTGATGTGCTATGAATGAAGTTACATTACACATGCTAGATGCAAGCAAGGCATGACCAAACCAGCCTTGGACAGGGCCAAAGCAGGTCCTAGAAGTCACAAAAAAGGGCCTGAACCAAGCCTCAAAAATGCATAGAGGGTTGGTCCTTTGGAAGGCCAAAAATGCAAGCAAAGAAGAATACAAAGAGAGGGGACTACCCCCTCTGATTTAGGACCTCAAAACCACACCTCTACCACCAAAAATCCACTGGATTTCAGTGGTAGGAAGACCAAACCAAGGCTAGCTCGGAGGCCTCCAAATATGGCTTAAAACAAAGCCAAACAAAGCATGCAAGGGGGCTACACACCCCAAACAGAAAAATGACCTTAACCAAACTTAAAAAGCACTCAAAAACAAGACTTTTTTCAGTTATAAGTAAAGCCTAAAACAATATGCAAAGAGGGCTATAGCAAGGTGCAAGAAAGTGCAAAAATGGGGGAAATGCTCACCCTTGAAGACCCTCTTCGAAACCAGTAATTTCAGGGGGTGGAAGCTTGCTTTCAGACCTTAAGAAGACCTCCCAAGAAGCTTTGTTCAATGGTGGTGGTGTATATCTATGTGTTGTAGTGTAAAAGTGCAAAGAAATCCAACTTCAAAGCATAAAACTCAAGCAATATAGAGAGAAAGAGAGTTTTTGCTCTTCAAAAACTCTGGAACCCCTGTCAAAGAGGATGGCCTCTTGCTTATATAGAAGGAGGCAATGCAAAGCTTCTTTGCAAGAGCTGCATCCCTTCACACGCATGTATGGAGGGGAGATAACAAAAATCCAGCTGGCTCAAAAGATCTGCCTGGAAACCAGCTGAGATAGGGGGGGGTGCCGGCCATCAGTAATGGCCGGCAGGGCTTCATCAGTGGCCGGCAGGGGCAAAGCCATGGCCGGCAGTGCCATGCCATGGCCGGCAATGCACCAAGACGGCCACTCTAAAAGGACCAAAACAGGTCCTAAAATGAGGCAGAAAGGATACAAGGTCCAGGAAACTCGAACCGGTGACGTTCCGCCTCGACAGTCGAATGCTGGACGAGCAATCAAACTAGTTGTTGGGTGTACCTACAAGCACAACCAAGTCTTGAGAACGGTCAAAAATGGGGTGTCTACACCTGGTGGTAATGTGTTTGGAATTTGTTGATGCCTTATGTATTGTCTTATGATGAAGTAAACAATAATTCCACAATCAGCCCTACAAAAATCATTTTCACACAGTTAGGGAAAAAACAAATTTTTTTGAAAAAGATATTAAAATTTGTTAGTTACAATAAACATAACATATGTCATTGTTTCTTATTGAGGGCTGTCTTTGACTGATTCAATCTTTACATCACGATTCCATTCTTTTTCTGCTTGACAAGGTGTATCTTTCATGTATTCATTGATGATTGTTTGCTGTAAAAAACATCAATATAAAGTATGTAATGATTTACATTTGATTATTGTAATGGTAATTTGAAATTGTTCTTACCAGTTGATATGCAACGTTGTAGCGCTTGTCCTTTCCTTTTCTTAGTCTCAAAGAGTTGAAATGTTTCCAAGTCCCCAAGTGTTTTTCGATAACAAGTAATGTCCAATGATTGGAATTGTGGATGGGGATATGGATGTATCTACATGTGAGGGATTCTTGCAAAGTATTTTTTAAAATCTTTTTCCTTTTTTCTGAAGTTTTCTTCTTCAATATTGGCTATTTTTTACAAAAAAATATTCACAGTAATGGTATGAAACTCAATTTTCAAATCTCGATCAAAAGCAACAAAACATGACTAAGTACGGTTTGTCACTCAAATTGTTTTGAAATCTAAGTACATTCCCAGCAATGATACCAAACTCAAATTTTGGGAATATTTAAAGGAATGATAACAAACAGAAAAAATGAACTTTGAAACCAAAATCGAAAGGAAGATAAAGTATAGAATTGACACATGCACATTTACTCCTTACCCAATATAGACTTGACAGTACGAAAGACTTGCCATTGTGCTCTGCTCTATCACCGTAATTCTGTGCTTGTGGTTCTCTTTCAAGAATCTCAACATATGCATCAATTGTCTATCAAATTGGAACACAAAAGTGATGTTAATAAATTAATGAGAGGTTTTTCAATGTTAAAATATTGCAAATTTTATACGTACACAGCTGGATATGTCGTTTCCTTTTACCAAGCTCTTGATATCATTAATAAAGACACAATTGTCATATCTTGCACCAAACCATATACAAGCATTACAAAACAAGAAAAAATGTGTTAATAATTAATTCAGAATATTTTTAGAAAATAGTGCTATGTCTTAGTTTTATTTCATAGTTTGTACTACATGAAAAATTGCAAGATTTATGTAAGATTATACCTTGATTCTGTTTGCTTTTGTTTCCAAAGAATTTGTAGTTTATACTTATCTTCAGGAGGTAGCAATTGAGTCACAACATACTTGTTAGAAATTGTCTCATCTTTGTGTTCCTTCTCTTTCTCAACTTTAAATTTCTTGCCTCCATACTCATAATCTGATATCTCAATAGTTTTCCTTGCTTTAGCTTTGATGTCTTTAATCATGGAATTTTGCAGTTTTATTTGTCTTGATTCTGTCAAATCATCGGCTTTTATTGCACAAACTTGTTGGGTTAAGTCATGGACCTCTTCCTCCACTAACTGATTTTGTAACTGAGAATTTTGACAATCTTTTGCATTTGTATTTGTCTCACAATCTTTTGTTGCAAAAGCTTGTTGTGTTATCTCATGGACCTCTTTCTGATGGAGCTCTTTGTCCACCACTTCAAAATTTTCATGGACCTCTTTCTGCACCACTTGAGAATTTTCATCTTTTATAGTATAGCCTATATTCTTTGCATCTGTCCCAGAATTCTTTCCTCCACAAACTTCTTGAGTTATCTCATGGACCTCTTTTTCAACCAATTGGTTACGCAATCAAGAATTTAAATCTTTCAATTGTTGTATATGTGCAGTGAGTAGCCTGTTATCCTCTTCAAGTTTATTTATGTAGGCGGTCTTCACTATGTTGTCAAGTTGCAAATTGTTGTTCTCAGTTTGAAGTCTCTCAAGTGCTTGTTGATAAATGTGTTCTTCTCTCTCAGGTGCATCATTGATCATAATGTTGCACAAGCCATCAAAGTCTTCATTTTGTGTCTTGTTGATTGACATCCCATTCATCTCTCATGTAGCTGGCAGTTTCTATGCTTTTAGAATTTTGCCATTTCTTATTTGCTGCCTTTGGTTCTTGGTGGCATTCTTCAACATCTTGACCATCTTCTTCTTCTTCTTCTTCTTCTTCAGCATCTTCGTTTTCTTCTTCTTGTTCTTTTTCTTCTTCAGCATCTTCTTCTTCTTCTTCAGTGTCATCAAGTTCTTCATCACTATCCTCACTTAATGAAGCACTAGTTACCTATAGGTCAACATACAGTAGATATTAGTTTTTAAAATAATTGTAGTTTAGGAAACTAAAAAGTTTCTTAGTAATAATTCAGTGTATAAAAATAGGAAATTTTCCCAATTTGAATTGAAATTCAAATGAGATGAGGATGTGACCTGTCTTGTTGTTAGCTCATGTAGTATACATACACAACATCCTAATTACATCTTCGGTGTCTTCTTTTTTGTTTTCTTTCAATGCTTTTTGCAACAAGTCCATGATGGTTGTGCTCGATAGCCATTCAGTTTGTATGAATTTTCTTCTCAGAAATGACGATATACTTTTATTTCCATAACCAAGATGCATCGACTCATCTCCACAAGATATACCGAAGATGGACTTGATGTCTTCTGTTGTTAGCTTTACAGTTTCTGGTCCTAACTAGAAATAACCACTGCTATCTGGTTGGTATGTTTGAATTATTTTTGAATGCAATATCATCATATTTTCTGCATTGTTTATAATTCAACTTGTTCTTCAATATTGCCTCAAACAATAACCAAAATGGGGTTTTCTTCAACCCTTTAATATGCTTGTTCTTGAGTTTGATGTGCGGTAATAGCATCACTATTGTCACCATGTTTGATCTGAAAGTTACTTTCCATTCTCTACGTTTTCCCTTTAGCTTTTTCTCCCTTGAAGTTGTTTCTTTATGCTTTCTTATTGTTTCCCTTGCATTGCTCTTCAGTCTTGGCATTTTCATGAGTTGATTTCATGTACGAAAAATCAACATAGACAACATATTAACATTGAGAATGTGTCCTAAAAGAATCAATCCAATGTCATTCTCATGAAAGTCTAAATTTGATAACATTCACGGCTATAAAAACAAAATCAACATTGAAATCGAAATCGAAAGCAAGGGAATATTATTAACTAGGGATTTTGAATCAAATTCATTCAGAATCTGAGAATATTGACAGCAATCGTATCAAAATAAATAATGAAACCTAAATCAAAAGGAAGAGAACATGAATAACAAGAGTTTTTCAATCAAATTGATTCAAAACTTGAGAACATTCACAACAATCATGCCAAACTCAACATTGAAACCTAAATTGAAATCAAGAGAATATGATTACATCTGGGTTTTCACTCAAATTGACTAAGACTCTGAAAACATTAACAGCAATCGTACCAAAATCAACATTGAAACCTAAATTGCAAGCAAGAGAATATGATTCACTAGGGTTTTTCACTCAAATTGACTAAGAATCTGAGAACATACACATGAATCATACTGAAATCAACATTGAAACCTAAATTGAAAGCAAGAGTATATGATTAATTAAGGTTTTTCACTCAAATTGATTGAAAATATAAGAACATTGACAACAATGGTACCACACTCAACATTGAAACCTAAATTGAAAGTAAGAGAATATAATTAACTAGGGGTTTTCACTCAAATTGACTAACAATGTGAGAACATTAACAACAATCGTATCAAAATCAACAATGAAACCTAAATCAAAAGGAAGAGAACATGAATAAGTAGGGTGTTTCAGTCAAATTGATTTAAAAGTTGAGAACATTCACAGCAATGGTACTAAAATCAACATTGAAACCTAAATTGAAAGCAAGGGAATATGATTAATTAAGGTTTTTCACTCAAATTGATTGAAAATATGAGAACATTGATAGCAATGGTACCACACTCAATATTGAAACCTAAATTGAAAGCAAGAGAATATAATTAACTAGGGTTTTTCACTCAAATTGACTAACAATGTGAGAACAATAACAACAATCGTATCAAAATCAACAATGAAACCTAAATCACAAGGAAGAGAATATGATTAATTAAGGTTTTTTACTCAAATTGATTGAAAATATGAGAACATTGACAGCAATGGTACCACACTCAACATTGAAACCTAAATTGAAAGCAAGAGAATATGATTAACTAGGGTTTTTCACTCAAATTGACTAACAATGTGAGAACATTACCAAAACAAACAATGAAACCTAAATTGAAAGCATGAGAACATAATTAACTAGGTTTTTTCACTCAAATTGATTCAAAATATGAGAATGAAACCTACATGATCAGGGTGCTAGAGCTACCAAACATGATTAACAATGAAACCTAGTTAATCAATTGTACCAATTACTTTCAAATTGATTCAGAATCTGAGAACATTGACAGCAATCGCACCAAAATCGACATTGAAACTTAAATTGAAAGCAAGAGAATATGATTCACTAGGGTTTTTCACTCAAATTGACTAAGAATCTGAGAACATTCGCACGAATCATACTAAAATCAACATTGAAACCTAAATTAAAAGCAAGAGAATATGATTAATTAAGGTTTTTCACTCAAATTGATTGAAAATATGATAACATTGACAGCACTGGTACCACACTCAACATTAAAACCTAAATTGAAAGCAATGGAGTATGATTAACTAGGGTTTTTTACTCAAATTGACTAACAATCTAAGAACATTAACAACAATTGCATTGAAATCAACAATGAAACATAAATCAAAAGGAAGAGAACATGAATAACTAGGGTGTTTTAGTCAAATTGATTTAAAAGTTGAGAACATTAACAACCTAAATTGATTTAAAAGTTGAGAACATTAACAACCTAAATTGAAAGCATGAGAACATGATTAACTAGGGTTTTTCACTCAAATTAATTCAAAATATGAGAATATTCACAGCAATCGCACCAAAATCAACATTGAAACTTAAATTGAAAGCAAGAGAATATGATTAACTAGGGTTTTTCACTCAAATTGATTCAAAATCTGAGAACATTCACAGGAATCATACTAAAATCAATATTGAAACCTAAATTGAAAGTAAGAGAATATGATTAACTAAGGTTTTTCACTCAAATTGATTGAAAATATGAGAACATTTACAACAATCGCACCAAAATCAACATTGAAACCTAAATTGAAAGCAAGAGAATATGATTAACTAGGGTTTTTCACTCAAACTGATTCAGAATTTGAGAACATTCACAGCAATCGTACCAAAATCAACAATGAAACCTAAACTGAAAGAATGAGAACATGATTTTGGTGCCATTATAGTGAATGTTCTGAGATTCACAAACAAAAACAAAAGTTTCGAAAACAAGAGTTTCGAACTCAACATTCAAACTGAAATGGAAATCAAAAACAAAAGTTTCGAAAATAAAAGATTCAGAAAAACTAGGGTTTAAGATACTTGAATCTTACTTGTTTTCACAATTTTTGGTTGTTCGGATCTCAAAATATTTGATGATCTACTTTTTTCTTCTGAAATCTGAGACGAGATTGATGAAGTAAGACGAAATGTAACGAGAAATTGATGAAGGTGAGAATGAAATTTGCGAGGGTGAGAAATGGCGGGATGAACTATGAGAATGAAATTGTGAATGTGCGATTTATGTTTTGTGTTTTTGATTTGGTAAGGGTAGTTTCGTCATTTAAACTTATGATGGGACTTATTGGTAAAAAGTTTTTGAAGTAGGACTTAATGTACCATTATTTCCTAAAATGGGACTTAGCTGTAAATCACCCCTTTTTTTTTTGGTTGCAAACAACAGCTGGCATACACAATCAAAACAATAATAAAAAATATTTCAAGAAGCAATTGTATTTGCTAGAAGTGTCTGGAACTCCAACATTCATCATCATCAACAACTCAGACCAAAAAAAGCCTTTTGGTTTCTCAGTAGATTTGCAAGATGAATCGACAACATCGGTTCTTCATCTTTAACAACAACATCAGTTCTTCATCTTCAACAACATCAGTTCTTCATCTTCCCTCTTTTCTCTCTCTTCCTCTCTCACTCATCCATCTTCCCTCTCCATCTTCAACAACATCGGTTATTCTTTCTTCCATCTTCACTCTTTTTTGTTGAACTTAACTATCTTACAAAGTAGACCAATCAAACATAAAGGTTTGTACAAAATCTGTATAATATATATATTTTTTCAGCTTTTTGTTTTTTTTTTTCTGACACGAAGTGTTCAGAACATTGTGTAATGGGCCGTTATGGCCGTTACGGTACCGTTATGGCCGCTATAGCGGCCGCTACGGCCGACACACCTGTGAATCTCAATCACACCGCAAAAACAAGTGTAACACGTAGTGCCTACCGCCGCAACCGTTACGTAATGGCCGCATTTTGAAACCTTGGATGTAATGTAAATGTAATCTATATTGCTTGTAATGAAATATGATGTTTAAAAGTGTGTAAAAATGGTTCTTAAAATGGAAATAAAAACTTTTACCATTGTAAGAGAATTGCTGGACTGGTTGCATGTCTAATGTCACCTTTAAACCTTAACATAGAATGTTTGCTAGCTGCTAACAAACACTACACTAGTCATTCCAAAACAGACTACATGATATCTTAACTTCAACCGTTGCTAATTGTAAGACTAAATTTAATTATTTAGTATGACTCATATGATATGGCAATATGAATTATAGATTTAATAAGATTATCATAAATGTCTTGTAGCTTGAAAAAGAGGGGCTCGAATGGCCCAAATGGATGTTCACTAGATGACCGGCCGGACGACCGGGTGAAACACTTGTCTACGGCGGTTGTCAACTTGTCGACCACGGCTGTCAGCCTTCTCGCCGGATGACCGGCCAGACAACCAGTAAGATGAATTTTGAGCCATTCGGGCCAAGCTCAAATTTGAGCTACACAGCAGTGCTCTAAGATTATAGTTTCATATCTTGAACCACAAGTTATTATCTGATTGGTCAATAGATGAAGTAGTTTCCAAGTCTCCTATTTTGATGGGCAAGTAGAGTTATAGTTATATTAGGAAACCAGTCTTCTCTCTACTTATAAAAGTATAATTAGATCATTCATCAATTATTCTGAATATAACATATTCTAAAAAGGGTCAAGAAAGAGAAACATTTTTCTACTAATATTGTTATTAGGTTTGTGTTCAACCAATTTTGGATCACTGTTATTTATTTTCTGCATTATGTTATTATTTGCGAAAATCATGATAGTTTACAATTTTGGATTATGAAGACTGTTATATGCATAACACCATAAAATTATTTACATATAGTATTAGAGCACTGGTTAAAGAACATCATGATTTTTTATTAAATAAAATTAATGATTTTAATTTATGTCCATCATTAATTGTTTGTATATTATTATTAATTGTGAGAAATGATTTGAACAGATTACGATTTCAGAATTATGCTCAAGTTTGAATACAATTTTATTATGTGTGTACATATATCTTCAATGAATGATATTTATGAATCTACAATGCACTTTATGATTACACCTTTTATTTTGATAAAGTTATGTTCTCCATCGGTTTGTGGAACACTTTTGATTGATGGCCCTTCCATGATCATTTATATTGGTCATAAAAATTATATTGAATTATTATTTTCAGATAAATCGAATAAATTAATATATGAATGACTGATTACTGTGCATGATTTAATTGTCTTTATTATGAGAAAAAAATTTAATAAGTAATAATCGTTGCGTTGTTAGATTTAGTAATGCCTAAAAATATTCGTATTACATAATGAATCAATATTATTCATGTTTTGCTGAATTTCATAGTATCAAATTTTACTGTGAGATACAATAAAGTATTATTGTGATCTTTATAGTACTAAACATATTGCTATTTATGGATATAACTATAACCTCTAAAAAAAATTATTTCAGTATGATGTTATTCACCATTATGTATAAGCTTGATTTTTATAGGTGGTTTTGATGAGATACAAAAGTATATATTAGCCCTGTTTGGTAGAGCTGTGGGAAAGTGCTTATAGCTTATAGCTTATAACTATGACCATAAGCTGATTTCCAGCTTATTCTTAAAGCATCTCCTGTCCCACTCAAAGAATAAGCTGATTTCTGACTTCCAAAAAGCTATAAGCTATAATCTATAAGCTAAACCAAACCCATCAAAATAGCTTAAATTAAGCTGAAAGCTGAAATAAGCTGTAATTAAGCTCTGCCAAACAGGCACATACTTATGTGACATAAAATATGAATTGTGTTAATATTTGTTATCTTAATATTATTCTTATGATTTAGTAATATGCATTATGATTATAATGATGAATAATTGTAAATAAATTATTATTTATTCAATAAGATCCATGCAAATTTTTTATTTTGATTTGAAATCTAAATAATGATACGATTGGTAGTTGCCAAAGTGACATAATCAGAACAACACATAAATATCAAATCAAATAATTAAAATTTAATACCCTTCCCTAGTATTAAAAAATAATGACTTTGCAAATCGCAATTCTTTAATTACAAAGATATTAGGTTGGCCCAACTTCTCAGTAATTGTTGAATTGGAATAAGATAGTTAATAGGTATTCATAATTGATATTGGAATGAATACCCAAAGGTAACAGACCTACTTCATTATGAATATTTTATCAACTAGTCCTATTGGTGAAAGGGAATCACCATAATTGTTAAATAGTATGTCATTAGATTATCCCAAAGGTAGATCACGATAATACTATTTTTGATTGTTTAAATATATGTTTGTCTTGATTAATCGTCAGTCATTGATTACTCTTAGCATTAATGTAGTGAGTATGAATTATTGATTAAAATTTTATGTCGATATATTTGTATACTTTGTTTGCTTCGATTTTAAATGAAAAATGATTTCTCAAAATGAATAGAATAAGTTTAGTTTCATCTTGATATTTTGAAATTTGACGTAGTGTTACTATTTGAGAAATTTACTGCTAAGGATCAAACAAATAAAGTTTTATATTTTATGCAAATGATTATAGCAAACATTCAGTTTTAACTTCCTTAAACGACAATGTTAAATAATATGAAAGAACGTTTATGAACTGTTAATAAGTTTTTTGCTGGGACACTTATGATTAAACTTACCATCATAAAGTTCGATGATATGCATGAGAGGTATGAGTATGTCATTGAATTGTTTAATTTGATTGCTCAATTAACGAATTTAAGAATTTTCATGAATGAATTTATTTTTGTACAATTTATTTTGAACAATTTATCTCTTCAGTATGGATCATTCATATTAACTATAATTTTATGAATAGTATGTAGAAAGTTAATAGATTGATTAGTATGTTTATTTAAGAAGAGACAAAACTTAAGTAATTGCACTATCATTTATTAATCATGTAATTTAAGGAGTCGAAAAGAAAAGGAGAAAGCTTAGAAAATGGCATTAAGAAACAGCCACATAAAGAAAATGAGTCTGCTCAAGATTTTCAGTCTCATAAGAAGGAAAAAAAAAAAAGGCTACTCATATTTTTTAATACGATGCAAGATCATTTCAAACCAATTATGTTAAAATCTTGTAGACACCCCATTTTTGACCGACCTTAAGGCTCAGACGTCACCAACTGAGCGCTCAGTGATGTTGTATATTGTGCTCGTTCTGAGGTCACAGAGTCTCGGCTGAGGGCCTTGCCTCCGGACTTCGGGGCTCTTTTGTGCTTTGCCTCGGTTTACGAACTAGGTCCTGTTTTCTCTATTTTCTCTTCCCGAAGGGAGGGAGAGGTCTCGTAGACCATCTCTCAGTGGCCGTAGGCCACGTTTCGTGGTCGTAGGCCATTTTTCCCGTTTGGAGACCAGTTTTCAGTTTTCGAAGCCGTCGGCCGTGTGCCTCGGTTCGGGACCGCTTAACTACCTCCGTTTGCTTTGGTTTTTGGCACACACCTTGTTTCCTCTCCTTAGAGGGACACTGTGGCCCGGGAGACCACCTTCGTGGTCGTACGCCACCTCCAGTGCTTAATAGTCAGTTTTTGGGGCCCCCGGCTACGCGTTTTGGCCCCCGAACCCTCGTTTTGCATCGGTGTGGGTTCATTTTTGGCATGGACCCTAGTTTCATTGTTAGGAAGGTGGTAGTAGGGTGGGAGACCACATTTTCTTCTTGGAGACCACCTTTCCCCGGTCGGCCGGTTTTTCTTGACAGGTAGGTGGTCTCCCTCACTTTTGAGCCACAATTTCGGGTCTCCCATACCACCATTGTGTTGCATTCATCTGGGAGGCCACCAATCTGATCTGGCCGACCACCTTTTCTTCTTGACCCTTTTGACCCCTTGGTCTCCCTCACTTTTGAGCCACAATTTCGGGTCTCCCATACCACCACTGAGCTGCATTCACCTGGGAGACCACCAATCTGGTATGGTCGACCACCTTTTTTGCTTGAACCTTTTGACCCCTGGTCGGCCGACCAGGGGGAGTGGCCGGCCGACCACCTTAACTGGTCGGCCAGCTTCCTGCTTTTTTGTCTCACTGAGTGTGTTCCAGCTGTGCCAGCTGGGAGCCATTTGCTGCATCCTCCATACACGTGTATGGAGGATGTTTATTCTTGGTTTGAAGCTTCCAAGAGAAGCTTTGGCCTCTCTTCTCTATAAAGGGAGGCCTCCTCTTCCATTGCAAGGGTTCACAATTTGGTTTAAGGCTCATGCATACATATCTCTTTGTATCTCTCTCATTTAGCTTCAAAGGTTGAAGTTCTTGGCCCCATTGCCCTACACCTCCAAGCACAACACCTCCACTACCGTCCTAAGTACCTTGGAGCTATTTTTCAGAGGTTGAGAGCTCACTTTCTTGGTCTAGAGCTTGCTGCATTGCTGTGCTACAAGGGTAAGTCATCATTTCCCTCTTTGTAGCTTTATTTTACTTCATTCTTTAGCCTTATTTGCAAGCATTTTTGGACTTCATCATAAACTGAAAAAAGTCTTATTTTGAGCTCCTCTTCAAGTTTGATTAAGGACTCTTTTCTATTGGGGGTCATCTACCCCCTTTGCATGCTTCATTTTCTCGTGTTTTGAGCTATGCATTAGAGCATTTGTGTTGGCCTTGGTTTGGCCTTTTAGCCATTGAAATCCAGCGGATTTTCAGTGGCTAACATGTGTCTTTGAGCTTCAAAATCAGAGAGGGGCGACCTTCTCATCCCTTGTTCTCTTTACTAGCTTTGTTGGCTTCACAAAGGAGCCCCTATTTGCATGTTTCAAAGCCATGCTCCAGGCCATTTTTGATGAGTTTTGTGACCTGCATGAACTCTGTCCAGAGCCTTTTTTGCCATATTAAGTGTCTATTATGCATGTGTAGAGTAATCTTCTTCAAGGCCTTTCCAAGGGGCCTTCACTTGCATGCTTCCTAGACTAATTTCAGGCCCTTTTTAGTGGGTTTTAGGACCCTCAGAACCTCTATCCAGAGGTTGTTTTACCATTTTGTATGTCTGTCATATATGTGCAGAACAACCCCTTGCATGGCCCTCCAAAGGAGCCTATCATTCTTGCATGCATTGACTGAGTTTCAGTGGGTTTTTGGGCATATTTTGGCATGGCATACTTCTGTTTTTGGCTGGTTTGGTGAGCTCTCATATGCTTCATATAGTTGTAGTACAACTCATGGTTCACTAGCTTTCTTTGCATGCTTTGTTGACCCTTGATTCTAGCATATTTTGACTATGCCTTAAACTGATTTTGTGCATATTTTGGACTGCCCTAGCTCTATTTTTGGGTCTCATGGTCGAATGACGCTTGTTTTGCATGCTTGTAGTTCAATACACTTGCCTAACTTTGAGATTTGAGGTCCATTGCATGCATATACTGAGGAGTTTTCATGCTTTGGGGCCATTTTGCATCATATTTCAGAGCCTATGTGAATGTCATATCCTCATGTCCTCTTTAAGTGTGCTTGAGAATTGTGCATGAATGCCTTGTTTTCGGACCATTGAATGAGCTTCATTTCTTTGCATTCCGAGCCATCATTTTAGGCCATTTCCCCACTATTTCAAACCTGTCTAGGGTCTATTTGGGGTTGGTTTTGCCATTTGTGCATTGCTTTGTGTACCTCTAGTGTAACGCACTTCATTAGTTTCGATATTCGGGCCATTTAGCTTGTATTGTGTGACATATTTTCATGATTCGGGACCATTGTGCATCATGTTTCAGAGCTGGAAATTGCATGCTTGTATGCCATATTCATCCTTTGTCATGCTTAGTTAGAGTTGCATGTTGTGCCTTAGGATCGGTCCATTGCATTCGTGCATGTTTGCATGTATTTCGGTTGTCTCATTTTTATCGCCATGGCCACTGATGTGAGTGTGGCTGAGGTCCACTCATATTGGTGTAAGTCCATCTTGCATTGTGTTTGCCATTTTAGTCCATAGCATTGCGTATGCTAGGTTGCATGTTAGTGCATTGTGCATGCCATGTTGTGTCATGTGCATTGTGTATGCCATTTTAGTCCATAGCATTGCGTATGCTAGGTTGCATGTTAGTCGCATTGTGTATGCCATCTCATTGCATTGTGTTTGGGATAGGAGTTAGCCCAAACACAGGAAACAAGGGACGTTTCGTACCCGAAGTGACGGAACGTGTCTCAATTCCCTGTCACTGACACTCCGGATTACCCATGATGGAGTTTAGGCCTTGTTGTGTTGTCATGTGCATTCATTTCACATCGAGTCGTGCAATTCGACTCCTCGGCCATCATGCATCGAGATGCGTGATTGGTGGTACGAGGATCGAGGTGTGCATACATATGTGAAAATACTTTGCCATACCCCTTTCTTGCTCTCTGTGGTAGCAAACCAGAAATCAGCAGCCTTCTAGAGCTTTGCACAGCATTCCGGGATTAATTGCAAACAGAGACAAATCGGGGCATCGCAAGGAATTTTCCGACGAATTGACTCGAGCATGCATGTATCTTTCATCATTCGGAGCAGAGCTGGGGTGGTCCATAGACTTGCACGCTAATTTATTTGATTTCCTAGTTAATTTGTTAATTAATTAGGGTTTTGTAATATTTAATTATTTATTCAGACTGTATTATTTATTCGAATCCTCCGAGCGAGGGCAATTGTGTAATAAGTGTGCATGTGTGTGATGTATGTCTTCCAACCCCACGTCTTTCTCCCTTTTATTTACCAGCTTATGATGGTTAGTTTAGGGCATGTTTCAATTAGCATACTTATGCTTGCATGTTTGCATCCATTCATCTGTCTTGCATGCACCGGGCTCAGCGCATCATACTAACTGCATTGTATTTCAATTCCGAGTTGAATACGTGTTAGCTGTAGCATCATCATATGCCATCTTAGAATAGTCGAGCCTATCTTAGTTGCATACCTACATGTGTTGTATTAGCCATCTTAACATGAACTAGGATCATGCATTGATTACTAACTAGTTTCTGTTTTGGCTCAGAGTACTCGGTAAGTGTTTATGCTTTAGCATCCTTACATGCGTGTGAGTGACTGCCAGGATAGCATGTTTACCATGAAGCTAACTGCTTATGTGATATACCTGCCTGAATGCCTGTGGGTGAAGGTTGGATTATCTGAATTGGAATAATGCATTGACTGTGAGTTTTAAGCCCACTTGAAAGTGGCAAATCATCTTGTTTTCTAAGCCCACCTGAGGGTGGCAAATTCGCATTTTAGCCTACTTGCGAGTAGCAAACCGTTTCAAAAGCAAACATGAGGTGTTTTGTTCCAATTCAGGCGATCCAATCTATACTTGTATGCTGTGTGCATCACGTAGTAAATCTAGGCTAATAACCGGAATAAAAGCACATAATGTTTTCAAAACTCAATGTCATGGTTAGTAGAGGCTAATCTTTGATTGGGCGAGCGAGGGTGCTCATGAAGTGACCTTCCCCAATCGTACCCAAGTTCCCGAGCCGAGGCAACTTTGGTGATGACGGACACGTTGCCTTAGGCAACGAGTCAGGGTTTCCTAAATTCCCCCAAAATAAATATTTAGGTGGCGACTCTGCATCTGGCAAAGCAGTCCATATTTGGCACTTCTTTCTAAAAATCTGTTTTTCAAAACGATTTACCGGATCTAAACTCTTTGGTGATTCATCGGTCTTGCATTGCACTCTGCGAGATTAGATACAGGACCGTGACATTGAGTCCTGAACTGTAATGAGCCCAATGAACAAAACAGGATTCCCTCCCAGAACGTTCGAGGACGTCTACAAATCTCAATTGAAATTATTGGGATTTATTGTTTATTTTTTGGGCATTGATCATTATTTAGACTTTGTTTTAAAGATTTTATGTTCATTCTAATTTTGAAAATTATTTATTAATTTGTCTAAACTTAATTAACCATGATGGTTATTTTCAAAATTTAGAATAAAAGTTTAATTTATTGAAAATACCTCTTTTGTTAATTTTAGTATTATTTATGATGGTTTGTATAAATTAAAATTTATTGATTTCTCAAAAATTTAATTTATCTTGCATCATTATGTCGGTCCTAAATATAGCTTGATAAATAAAAGATTGTATTGTTTTTTCTGAAAAAAGTTATAAAAACTAGTAAAGATAAGATTCTTCTGAATTTAGATTTTATTACTTTTAGTGGGAGTATGGGTTGCATTAAGGAAAAACAATTCAATCACATTAAGTAAAGTGCCACAAGATATACATGACTTCTTCATATTATCCAAATAGACATTAATGTACCC
This sequence comes from Camellia granthamiana, assembly GCA_036172215.1. NCBI lineage: Eukaryota > Viridiplantae > Streptophyta > Magnoliopsida > Ericales > Theaceae > Camellia > Camellia granthamiana. The sequence continues at coordinate 97,507,109 of CM069915.1, forward strand.
TTTTGACATTTAATATTTGGTAAATAAAGTTATTTTATTACTTTTATAGATAAATTTTCACTTTATGATTTTGTTTATTTATTGCATAAAAGATCTCTAGTAAATGGATATCATTGAGGCATACATTATCAAGGAAGAAAAGCAATTAAACAAAAATGTGAAAATCATAAAGATAGTGTAAAACACAAGTCTGTTTGCTAAACTCTATGAAAAATATAATATTTGTGAATGCATCAGCAAATGATGTAACTGAGAAGCATTATTGTACTCTAATGAATATCACTACGAGTATGTTAAATAATTTCTAAATACCCATAACATTGTGGATATATGTCTCTGATATATTGTTTTTATATAGAAATATCAGGTTCCTAGTAAGACAATTCCAAACACTCATTCTAAACTGTGAACAGGAAGGAAACCGAACTTAAGACACCTGTATGTTTGGGGTTGTCTACGAAAATTAGAATTATTGATCCACATGAAAAGAAAATGGATTTTAGAATAATCAATGGTTATTTTGTTGATTATCTTGAAAATTCAAAAGGTATTAGTTTTACTATCTTGGCCAAAGTACAAGAATTACAGAAATCGATAATATCAAATTTAATAAGAATGGTGAAATTAGTGGGAGTGATAAATCATGAAATGTGATTATTCAATAAATTTGGGTACAAGTATCATTACCCATAATTTTGAAGGAAATTGGCGTTCCTATAGTTGTTAAACAACTTAATGCTATGGAACAACAAATGAATAATCAATTACTCCATATCATAATTATCACCAATGAAAAGTAATAGAAGAACCATAAGAAATAATATTAAGAAGATCTCATAAAATAAAAAGATTTTTCATTTAGGATGATTATGTGGTATATCTATAACAATCTTATTATGATAAGACTAGACTCGATTTTGTAGTCACAAGCCATAAAAAGTATTGATTCTATTAGATGAATTGATGTCATGAATGATGAGTTGAAATCAATAGACCAGAATGAAATTTGAGATCTCATTGAATTGCCTAAAGATACAAAAATGTTTATTATTCTAAGGATAATATAAAATTATATAATGTTAGATATGTGGCCAAAGATTTTACTTAAAAAGTAGACATTGATTATAAAGAGATATTTTTAATTTGTCTCTTAAATGGCTAATTTAGAATCATTATGGCGTTAATAGCTCATTATGATATTGAGTTGCATTAAATATATGTGAATTTAATTTTCTAAAAGAGAGTTTAGATGAAGAATTTTGTATAGATTAACCTAAAAGTTTTTCTATTGAGGAAAATGAAAATGTGACTTGCAAACTTAAGAAATCAATTTATAGAGTTAAACAAACTTTCTAAAAGTTGTATCTTAAGTTTTATGATACTATTTTCCTTTGGATTTAAGGAAAATATTCTTGATTAGTGTATATATCCAAAGATCAGTAGGAGCAAGTTTATTTTTATGATTTTGTATGTTAATGATATTTTGCTTATCAATAATGTACGTGATTTATTGCACGAATTAAGAAATTTGTCTTTAAGAATTTTGAAATGAAATATATTATTGAAACAACTTATGTGATAGAAATTGAAATATTTTTGAATGAATCACATGAATTATTAAGATTGTCTCAGAAGATATATATTAGAAGCTGTTGGCTTCATATTTTGTACAAGCCAGTTACAATTCAACACGTGGCAGAATAAGGGTAATATAGGAAGATTATTCAAGTCTTCGATTCTGATCGTACATGTGGCAGTTAGTATTGGTTCTCACGTGATCTGAGTAGCATTGGATCAATAAAGAGGTGCAAGGTGACATGACTTCAACAGTTACTCATATTCAAATTCAAATATAGGAGGGAAGCCTAACTGCAAGTGATGACGTGGTGGAACTACTTATAAGGCAGCATGATCAACGATCATGGAGGAGCAGTTCGACAGTTTGAAGTGCAGTTCGATGGTCATCCTTGAGAAGTATAAATAGCGAGGAAGACCCCAGAAAAAAAGACCCAGACTCAGATCATATAAATCAGTCTTACTTTACATATTTTCTATTCCAGTTTTACATTTCCAGTCTTTACATTCCTGTACTTTAAATTCCTGCCCTGCACTTCATTCATAGGAGTAGTTTCAAGTAGATTGTTGTTGTAAACCTCTACGAGGCTGAGTTTGGATCATTGTAATTTTTCATTCTAATGAAATACTTCAATTGCTCTTCATTTAACTGTTATTTTGCTTAATTTCTCCTAAGTCAAGCCACCAGTAAAAGTCCTCTTCATTGAGGCTGAAAGAACTAAAACACAATCGTCTGATAATTGGTTAGCAATTAACATTTCTGTAAGGACTGATTGATCCTTGCTGGCATGCTCGCATTTACAAAAATACCCTTCGAAAGCCAAAAAGTCAACAGAAGCTCTATAGAGATTCTATATGAAAGAATATTCACATAAAGTTATCCATATTTCGAAAAGAAATAAATCCAGTCTTATGCAAAAAAATTTATAAAATCAATTAAAATGGAAACGATTCTTTATACATTTATTATAAGAAATTTAATACTCAGATAAGGAAGTGATAGGTAATTATAAGGAATAAAAGATTGCTTGCTCATATTTATGAGGTCTGATAATCTTGAATTGATTGGCTACTTAGATTTAGACTTCGGAGGATGCATTGATAGTAGAAAGTTCATTATGATTATTTGTTCTTATTATTTGAAGAAAAAATATCATGAAAAGTGTGACATGAACTATAATAAATATCTCCTATGAAAGTTAAATTTGTGGTGTGCTTTGAAAACACAATTCATAAATTGTTATTGCGGAACTTTATCTCAAGACTTTGGATTGTCGACTTTTGTTGCTAAGTCATTGAGAATTTATTGTGATAATTTCACAATTGTTTTATTTTCTTAAAATGACAAGTATTATAATGATGCTAAACACATAGAACTGAAATACTTTGTCGCTAAAGAATAATTTCAAAAACAAAAAGTGTCAATAAAACACATAAGTACATAACTTTTAAGTGCAAATTTATTGATGAAGGGATTACTCTTAAAGACAATTATGAAACTTGCCAATTGAATAGGTCTTGAATGCAATCTATAACAGTTGTTTATGATTGATTGTGTTATTTGACACGTTAAGATTTTATTAACTGTGTTTCTTATATATTTCATGTTATGAATGATGTACGTACATATATGAGAATAAATGAATGATAACAAGAATAGTCTTTAATAAAAAAGACATTATTGGACCTTTTAAATACACTTATCATTTAAGGACTATATTAAACTAGTTGCTAGTATAGTGGTACATGGAAGGGACTATGTCGCATTATTGGTGTCACGACCCAACCCCAGGGGCTTAGGGTTGCAATCGCAACTTACTAACTTATTCTTGTTCGAAGCAAATTAAGCTGCGCAAGCGGAAATAAAAATAATTAAACAGAAATTTCACTTCATTTTACTATTTAAGGAAGAGGAAATACATTTCTAGGGCTTTTATTATTTTATTATTCAGTGACCAGCCCCGAATAGAAACAAAAGAGAGCAAAAATAAAAAAAGAAAGACAAAATAGTGGTTCAACATCAGTCCATGTGCAGGTTCCATTTTGTGGGGTTATGGGTTTCCCTTACATCTCGTCACCTGAAAGGGTAACAGCTATAAGCACACAACAGAGTGAGAAATATTATGCCAAGAGTGTAGGGAATACAAAATAACCATGGATAATTAGTTAGGCTAAAATATTTGCATAATTTAATTTAAAATGACAATTTATTTAAAGTGACAGAATACAGAAATCATGTAAATAAATAATCATAACCACGGTATAAAACAGAACAGAGCAGAGGTCACAGAAGTGACAGTCAAAGCAGAGGTCAATGGATCCATGACAAACAGAGGACCACAAAGTGGTCAAACAGAGGCCAGTGGTTATTTAAGTCCCTCAAGGCGTGGGACTCCCGTGGTGGTACTTACAAAACATAATTGTTTATAAGGTTATAGTCAAATATATACTAAAATTTAAACAAACATATCCATGGGTTTCCTTTTAAGTAAATAAAGTTTAGAAAATAACCCACGTAACTGAAATATTTATAAACATAACTTTTATTTATATAACTTAATAAATATAACTTATATAAAATAAGCTATGGTAACTCAAAACATTCGTAAAACATATAATGGTGAATCAAGGTATAATATAACTCACCTTAATTATAACCCTTAGCATTATTTTACTATCAGAACTTCCCCACTATAAATTCCTTACTCTCACTTACGTACCTCTCTCTCAGTTTGTCACTCTTTCTTTTGTTTCCTCCGTTTTTTTTCCTTTTCTGTATTCACAACACCTTGCCCCTTTTATACTACTAAACGAGCCTTGATGTGCATGCCACGTAGCCTCTCTCTATGGAGCCATTATTAAGCTAGTAGATTTAGTCTTAATTGTAGATCCAATTCACAGATTTGCATCTTTACAGGATAAGTATAAATCTTCTCAATGGATATATATATACTTGGGCCTTTTTGTTTGGGCCAATATTTACAAAGCATTTGTTGGGCCAACACTAGCTTAAAATTTTCTTTTTCTTTTCTTTTTATTTATTTATTTATTTGTTTTAGGGTTAAGTTTTTCAATGTTCTTAATGTAAATTAAATTACATTTTATCATTTAGCATCGTAAAATTAATTATTTTATTTTACTTTACAGATTACTATTATTATTCCATATTATTATTTATTTACTATTTTTAACTTTAGTATTATAATTCCATGAATGTGTTAATTTGCCCCCAAATAATTTCTAATTAATCCTATATTTGATAACCCAATGCCAAATTAGATTTATATATTTATTTATTTAATAGTCTATCATCACATGCAACCATAATTATATATAACTCTAAATATTTATGTTGTACTTAATTAAACGTTCGAAGTGTCACAATTGGTGTAGAACCATCATGACTCACATAGTGAACTATTTAATTATAGTATTATGATGATGACCAAATTAAAGTAATTAAGGTTGGATATGATTTATTGCGCACATAATGTTTACCTTATTGAATCTTGATATATGTTATCATATGGGTCAAGTGTGAGAATGTGAGATTAAATTTAATTATTTAGTCATTATGGTGACCCACATGGTATGGCAATATGAATTATAGATTTAATAAGATTATAGTTCCATATCTTGAACCACAAGTTATTATATGATTGGTTAATAAGTGGAGTAGCTTCCAAGTCTCCTACTTTGATGGGCAAGTGGAGTTATAGTTATATTAAGAAATTAGTCCTCTCTTTAGCTATAAAAGTATATTTAGATCATTCATTAATTATTCTGAATATAATATATTCTAAAGAGGGTCAAGAGAGAGAAACATTTTTTTCACTAATATTGATATTAGGTTTGTTGTAACACTCGTATCCTTTAATCTATTGGAGGGTGTATATAATTTCTTTTATTTTCTTTCATGGGAGTCTTTGGAGTTATTGTATCTTGATTTTGGAGGAATACAAATCGATTTAAATTTGTTGGGATTGTTCGTTTATGCTTATTTATGTTGAAAAGTTCCTTGGGAACTTAGAAATTCTATTCTAGGGTCGACACCAGCCTTCCTAAGGGTCGACCCTTACTTGTTGCTGAAATTTCTAGAAGTGTTGTTGGAATTTAGGGTCGACACCAGCCTTGGTGGTGTCGACACATATCTCTTGTTACTGTCCACAAGAGTCGACACCGGTCTGAAAAGGGTCGACCCTTGTATATTGCAGAATCTGGGGTTACTTGCTGAAATTTAGTGTCAACACCAGCCTTGGTGGTGTCGACACCTGTCTCTTGTTACTGTCCACAAGGGTCGACACCGGTCTGAAAAAGGTCGACCCTTGTATATTGCAGAATCTGGGGTTACTTGCTGAAATTTAGTGTCAACACCAGCCTTGGTGGTGTCGACACCTGTCTCTTGTTGCTGTCCACAAGGGTCGACACCAGTCTGAAAATGGTCAACCCTTGTATATTGCAAAATCTGGGGTTACTTGCTGAAATTTAGTGTCGACACCAATCTGGGAGGTGTCAACACCTTGCATGCTACCAACATTGTCTTTTCTTCCTGAAAGGTCGACACCTCTGCCTGAAGGGTTGACCCCTATGTGTAATTTTTAGGTTTTTGGGCTAGTTTGGGCCCTAATTTTTGGGGGGTTTTGACTTGTTCTTTTCATTTGACTTTGGGGCTATTGTTTTATTATTACCTTGCTACTATAAATAGGTTCCAAACACTTATTCATTTCACTTTTCCTCATTTTTTCTCTCTCTCTCTCTCTCTCTCTCTCTACACCGTGAGTTCTCTTCTCTCTCTCTAAACTCAAACTTTTTCACTTAGATCTCTAGATCTACTCACCTAGAGTGATCTTTTCACCTTGGTCCTTTGAGAAAGATTGTAAATCTCGTCAAGGGCTTCCTTTTGGTCCGAATAGTTCATGGTTTCATTGCCAGTGATTTTTGGGTTGTCATCTCTTTACTTCAAGAAGTAGGGACTTCTAGTTCTCCTTAAATACCCTTATTTATAGATAGATTTGTAGTATTTTCTTTATATAAATACAAAAGTTATATTTTTAAGCATATCATGAATAAATCATGAGATTAGGAGTTTCGGTTTGAAGAGTTGGGGTTTACTTGTTGGGTTATGATTTTAGGTCATGAATTTGGGTGTATAATTAATAGAAGAGTTGAAATAAAAGGTGTTTTTGTGAAAAGCTTTAATTTCTCTTAAAAACCCTAGTTTGGCTCATGAAGATAGTTGAGAGTTTTGCTTAAATTGAAAGTAGACTCATGAAGTTAAGGTGTTAAATTACACATGTACAAGTTTAATTGAAATTTTAAAGAGTTTGAAAATTTATGTAAAAGTTGCAATTGAACTCTAACTGTTGATATTTTAAATTATGTTGTAATATGAAACCAAACTTGGGGGAAAGAAATTACTAATGGTATGGATGATATGAGCTTTGTGATGAAATGATGATGTGGAGGTTTAAGAGTTGTATTGAATTATGCCGAATTGTATTGAATGGTGTTGAAATGGTTGTGTTGAATTTTGTTGTGTTATGTTGAATTGTGTTGAGTTATGTTAAATTATGTTGAGTTGAGTTGGGTTATGTTGTGTTGAGTTGAGTTGTGTTGAGTTTGGTTGAGTTGTGTTGAGTTTGGTTGAGTTGTGGTTGGTACCCCGCACAGGGAGTCGAAAATGGTTTTGGGGGCCCACGTCCCACCGTATAATAGCCGGCAAATGTGGGGGTGGTTTTGAATTAAAAGTGCCCAAATGCCCTGTCTAGGCTTATTGCTGGACGAATGTGGGAAAAATATTTTTGGGTGTCCACATAGTCCCACCGTATAATAGCCGGCAAAAGTGAAAAAATGATTTTTGGGTACCCACATAGTCCCGCCGTATAATAGCCGGTAAAAGTGAAAAAATGAATGGTTTTGAAAATGTTTTTGGGTGCCCACTTCTTGCCGTATAATAGTCGGCAAATGTGGAGATGGTTTTAAAGTTGGAAATGTTTTTGGGGGTCTACATCCTACTGTAGACACCCCATTTTTGACTAACCTTAAGACTCAGACGTCCTCGTCTGTGCACTCGATGATTGCGCATGTTTGTGCTAGTTTTGAGTGCTCGAAGGTCTCAGCTGAGCACCTTGTCTTTGAGCCTCTAAACCCTCTGTGTTTTGGTCTTGTTTTTAGGCCAAACCTTGGTGCCTCTTGGCTGAAGAAGAGTGGGCCCTGCCGGCCACTTTTGGCATTTGCCAGCCACTTTTTCTCCTTGCCAGCTAGTTGGAGTGGTCGGGTCAGCTAGTTGAAGTGGCCGGTCGGCCACTTGAACTAGCTGGCAGCCAATTTTCTCATTTTTCTGATATTTTCAAATCTTTTGAGCCAGCTGTTGGGCATTGAAGTTATCCTCCATACACGCGTATGGAGGGATGGAGACAAGCTTCAAGCTTGTTAAGCAAACTTTTGCTTGCATTGTCTATATAAGGGGAGGTCCCTCCCCCTTGTTTGAGGTTCAGAAATTTTGGAAGCAAATTTTGACTCCCTCTCTAGAATTCTCTCTATATATATATATATATATTATACTCTATAGTGTTTGAAAGTGAGTGTTCTTAACATATTTGCACACAACCCTCTTAGCCAAACATCTTGACCTTGGAGCTAAGATTCCTTAAGACTTGTTTGGGCCTCCTAAAGCTGGTTTTTGGCTCAGAAGTTGTTCTCTTACTGTTATGCTTCGAGGGTGAGCATATTCCATTTTTTAAGCTTATTTTTGTATACCATATTAGCCACCTTTGCATGCTGTTTTAGGCTTGGTTGTTAACTACAAAAAGCTCTATTTTTAAGTGTTAAGAATGTTGGTTTGAGTCCTTGTTGGGGATAGGGGTGGTCTACTCTCTTTGGCTGCTTATTTGTTAAGTTTTTGTACCACCTTTTAAGGCTATTCAAACTATCTCTTTTTGGCCTTTTAACCACTGAATTCCAAAGGAATTTCAGTGGTGGAAACGTGGTTTTGAGGTCCCAAATAGGAGGGGTGGTCCCCTCTCCTCTTGTCTTATTTGCATGTGTTGATGGCCCGCTAAATGAGCATGCGTTTCTACTTCTTTGTGGCTTTGTTCAAGCATATTTTTGTGACTTTTTAGACCTACCATAACTCTGTTTTTGGTTTGTTTGATCATTGGTTGCTTGCTCTTTACACTTGTAGTGTAATCTTGCTCAGTAGTTTTGCATGCTTGCTACTTTAGCCCATCATTCTAGCTTATTTTGGCTATACTCCAGCATGCTTTTACTCATGCTTTAGCATGTTTTAACTCTATTTTGAGTGGTTTAGGTCATATGAGGCTTGCTTTGTATGGCTATAGCATGATAGGCTTTAATAGCTTTGTGTTTTGAGTCCTCTAGCATGCTTTGCTTGGGTTGTTTGCATGATTTGGCATCATTTAATATGTGATTTCAAAGCATATATCACTATCATACTCTCATATGTATCACTCTTTCAATGCTTTTAAGAAGTTGAGCCTCATGCCTTGTTTGTGAGCCAATACATGAGCATATCTTTCTTGCCATCTATGCTGCAAGTCTAGCATGTTTTTGCTACTGTTTCGACCTGCCTTAGGTCTGTTTTGAATGGTCAAGGTCATTTGAGCATTACTTAGTATGGTTGTAGTGTAAAGGGCCTTGACTAGCTTTGAGTTTTGAGGCCTTTAATATGTTATGCATGTGATGTTTGCATGGTATGGCACCATTTAGCATGTAATTTCAGTACATATAGTATAGTCACACTCTCATATACTTCACTTCTCCATAGCTTTTGAGGGTTGTGTATTATGCCTTGCTTATAGGCCAACATGTGTGCATGTTCTTCTAGCATTTTGAGCTCCTATTTCAACATGTTTAGACCATTATTTTGGCATGATTGAGCTCTATCCAGAGTTGGTTTGGTCATTTGTGCTATGTATTGCATGCCTCTTGTGTTTTACTCTTTACTAGCTTTGATGTTTTGGGTCCTCAACATGCTATGCTTGCATTGCTTGCATGCTTTAAGGTCTTTAGCATACCACTTTAGCACTAAATATCTGTCACCTTCCTCTTTTCTTTTTTTCTTTTTTTTTTCCATTTGATTTAAGAGTTAGTTGACCCTTGAGTTTGTGTTTGAGCTTGGGATTGAGGCTCGTGCTTAAATGGCTTTAACCCTCTTTTGAGGGTTCCTCCTAGTCAAAGGCATGGTCTCTCCTATGCCTTAAACCATTCTCTTGGTTGACCTCCTCTCCTTAGAGGACTTGCACATTGGACTTAACCAATTAAAGAATGGATTGGTAATGTAAAATGTGTAAACAAGAATTGAGTCAACTAAAACATGCCAAGCTAACATATGTGTGTTGCATTACATGTGTTTGGATCAGACGTTAATCCAAACACAAGAAATATGGGACGTTTCATACTTGAAGTGATAAAACGTGTCACATTTCTTGGTCGCTAACACCTTTGATCAAGCATGATAGGGTGGAGGCTCTTTGTGTGTTGTTTGTGCATTTATAAACATGGTATAAGCTTGGTTCTTGGCCACCATGCATGGAAAATGCTTGGTTGGTGGCTTGAGAGCCTAGTGCCACGCTCCTTTGAGCTTGAGACATGATTGGGAGAGTGGCAGTGCCTACATTGTCTTGCAAATACATTGTTGTGCTTCTATTATTCTCTGTTGCAGCAAAACCAGAAGCCTGTAGAAACAACTAGCCAACCAGCCAGTTTTACTAGCCGACCGACCAGTAGCACTAGCCGTCCGGCCAGTTTTAGTGGCTGGCAGCCACTTTTTCTGGCTGGCAACCCACCAGCAGATTCCTGTTTTAAAGTAAAGGCAGTCTGGAGGTTGGCACAATTTTCAGAGATCAAGGCAAGTGCAAATAGAGGCAATTGACAGCATGGTAATGGATTTCCGAGCGAACGCCAACCGAGCATGCATCTTCAATCTCTTGGAACAGAGTTGAGGCAGTATGATTTGTAATTAGCTTTACTTGTTAGTTAGCTTAGTTTGGTAATTTAATTAATTGGTTTGTTAATTAATTAAGTGTTGTAATAATTAGTAAGTAGTTTACTAGTTATTCGTTTTGTTGTGTAATAATTAATCTAATTGGCTTAATTAGATTGGTTAGTTAGCTTAGCTTAGATTAGCTTAGTTAATTCATTCGGACCCTCCGTCGAGAGGGCAAATGTTGTAATAAGTGTGCGTGTGTGTGTGAATGTCTTCTAACCCCACGTCTTTCTCCCTTTTACTTAACCGCTTTCGATGGTTAGTTTAGGGTCATTTTCAATTAGCATACCTTATGCTTTCATGTTTGCATCATTCATTTGTCTTGCATGTACCGAGCTCGGCACATCATTCAAACTGCATTAACTTTCAATACCTATTTGAATACGTGCATCAAATCATTACATTCATATGCCATCTTAGATAGCCAAGCCTATTTAGTTGCATTTTTGCATGTGTTGCATTAGGGATTTTAACATAGCTAAGATCATGCATGATTTCTAACTAGGTCTCTGTTTTAGCTTGGAGTACACTGTAAGTGTTTACGCTTTAGCATACTTGCATGTGTGTGAGTGTTGCTATGATAGCATGCTTGCCATGAGGCTATTTGCTTAATTGTTATAACTGCATGAATGCCTGTGGATGAAGGCTTCATTACTTAAATTAGAACAATTCATCAAAATGTGAGTTTTAAGCCCACTTGGAGTGGCAAATCATCATGTTTTAAGCCCACCTTGTTTGGTGGCAAATCCGCATTTCTAAGCCCACTTAAGGGTGGCAAATTCAAACCATTTTCGAAAACAAATATTGAATTGTTTTGTTCCAATTTAGGCGATCTAGTCTATACTTGTATGTTGTGCACATCACGTTGTTAGCTAAATAACCAGAATAAGAACACATGTGTTTTTCAAAACAACATATCATGATTAGTAGAGGCAGATCCTTTGATCGGGCGAGCGGGGGTGCTCATTTTATGACCTCCCCCCCTCGTACCCAAGTTCCCGAGCTGAGGCAACTTTGGTGATGACGGACACGTGGCCTTAGGCACGAGTCAGTGTTTCCTAAATTTCCCAAAAAACAAAACATTTAGGTGGCGACTCTGTAATCTGGCAAAGCAGTCCATGTTTGACACTTCTTGATTAAAATCGATTTTCCAAAACGATTTGTCGGATTTAGACTCTTTGGTGATTTATCAGTCTTACATTGCACTTTGTGAGACTAGATACAGAACCGTGACAGGAGTCCAAACTGTAGTAGCTATGAACCCAAATCCGCGCCCTCTCCGAAAGGGAGGCGCACAGAGGAAGTTCGGGCGGTCTACACCTACTGTACGACAATCGGTCAATATGGAAAAACGTGATTTCGACAAAAATGGTTTTTGGGAGTTCATTTCTTGCCGTATAATAGCCAGCAAAATGTGGAGGGTGTTATGAATTAGGTGCCCACTATCCAGCCGTATCAAGTCGGCAAAAGGTAGAATGTGTTGTGAGATGCATTGAATCGATGATGATATGTGTGATTTGTGATGGACTTATGAAATTACAATTTGATGTGTAATTTGGCATGGAAGGGGAATACATATAGAAATTATTTAAAAAGAATGGATAAGGAAATAGTAACTAGATAAGGGGTTGGTAGTAATGAATTTACCAGGTTGTTTGCAATTATAAGGAAAGATTAAGAGTTTTGTTTTGTAATTACGGAAGAAATTGAATTAAAAAGGTTTGTTATCCTTGTGATATGTTGAATTATAATTGATTATGCAAATGTTGATGTGATGTAGCTGTTAGACAAGTAGGAGTTGAGTGTAGAAGAACTGTTATTGAATATAAAAGAGATTTGGATTTCTACATTAAGGAGTTACAACAAAAATGAATAGACCGGGGGGAATGGAGTGTATGAGAGCTGTTTTGAGTATTAAGGGAACTTGAACTTGAGGTTATGATGTTATAATGAATGTGATTGGTAAAAAGGAAAAATATAAATAAAAAGAGGAATGTTAAGATGAAAATTAAATGAGGAATATTTTGGAATGGGTTAATAAATTTAAAATAGTGTTATTCCTTAAACATATTTGTTTTAAAAAAGGATTTATGGCTTTCTGATGATAAGAGATAATTTTTATGGCTGAAGGTTTTCTTTAATTGTTCAAATAAATTTTGACAAAAAGGTACTCTATGTATGATATTTTGAAATTACAAAACGTCCCCTTACTATATGGTATCACACTGCATGCATGATCATTTTTATCTATAGGATGGTTATTGTTTTAGAACTATGAGATTCCTACTGGGCAATTGTATTCATCCCTTGTTGTTTTATTTTTCTTACAGGAAGAGAAGTCGGATTGATTGGCTGAAGGGTTAAGAAGTTCATGTATCTTTTATGTGTAATTTCATAATAGATGTGAAAGAAATGAATTCTATATATTGACGTTTGTAAATATTTATTTGTAACTCCGTAGTGGAAGCTTGGCATGTATTATTATTATTGTTGTATTCATTGAAAGAGAGAGAGAGAGAGAGAGAGAGAGAGAGAGAGAGAGAGAGAGAGAGAACAAGTGTTATTATGTTTCTATTACTCAAGAGTAATAGATATTTGTTATAAAAAATTAAAAAAAAAATGGACCCAAATTAAAGGCTTTTGGTAATGTTTCCGAGTAATTAAAATTCGGGACGTGACATTTGTGTTCAATCAATTTTGGATCACTTGAAGGTTTCGCATAACTGATCCAGGTATATTATTTATTTTCCGCATTATGTTATTATTTGTAAAAATCATGATAGTTTACGATTTTGGATTATAAAGATTGTTATATGCCTAACACCAAAAAATTATTTACACTAAGTTCATACAATATAATAATATAATGTGGAAAAGTTCCATAGAGAGAGAGAGAGAAACTGAGAGAGTGCAGAGCTTCTCTTGCTATAAGATTTCTAGTGGTGTTCCAGCGATATTCCGACTATTTCCTTTACACTTTTAAAGTAAGGATAAGCATGGTCCAGATTGGATCGGTTTGGGATGAAATCAGGACTAATCGTGAACTATAGTTTCATAAAAATTAGAACAATTCCGAACCATTTAAACCATGGAAATAATCTGAACCAAATCATTTAAACACGGATTGGTTCAGTTTGGAATCATAATTTCACATAATAAAAATCATATAACATTATTCTAAAAACATTCAACATGTAGCAAATAAATATAAATTCATCATTTAACAAATAAACATAAGTTCAATATCTAATAAATAAAATTCTCATTTAGCAAACATTTTGTTGTGAGAATAACAGTTACAAAACTAAACTAATGCTAAATAATTTATTGTTTAAAAAAAAAGGACAACAAAAACAGTAGCACAACACAACAATAGCAGCAACCCAAATGTGCTTGTAATATTAATAAATTAATTATTGATAGTTAGTGGTAGTTTCATTGAGAGCAGCGCCTCTTTCTTTTCTTCGGAGGGTTCCTTATTTGGGTTTTATATATAAAAGTTAGGATTATATGTAGGTTATATCATATAATGGTAGGGTGGAATACTAAAAGGTCCGAATCGGATTCAATCCGAAACTGATCTGTAATTAATGGATTGCTAATTTTTTAAACTAATCTGGAATCACAGATTAGAAAAATCAAACCAAACCAAATCTACCGAATTAGACTAGACTGGTTCAGATTACAGATTGTTTGGTTCACCTGCTCACTCCTATTCTGAAGTATATGTCTGCAGTTTTAGAGTGTAAATATGAATTTTTTTTGTCTAAAATAAGAGTTTTGAGAGTTTTCTTTCCTGATTTCGGCATAAATTTTTGAATTTTTAATATCCACAATGGTTCCCTCCTCTCTCAAACATTCTCTCATATCATTGTGGGTGTACTTTCTCCTTAACTCTAGCTTCTGGTGATGTCAAAAATAGGGTGGTAGTGGTAACAGAGTTAGGCATTGGGGACGAGGACGACATTGACAAGGATGACAAGCTTTCAAGCAGATCCTGCTTGGTTTGATTCAAATCTTACTTTTCAAACAATATCTTTGATAAAGATCGGTGATTTTCCCTGAATCGTGACTAATTTTTTTGACAAATTTGTTGTTTTTTTTTGTGGGTATTGTTTGTAAGGTCCTTTAAAGTCTTGTTTCTGTATGTTGTTGGTTGTTAATATAAAAGCTTCCACATTTTCAAAATAATAATAATAATTTCAATAGTTCATAAGAAAATTATTATTATTATAATGTAAGATGTTACATTTGGGACTCTCCACTGAAAACAAAAAGGCCTTTTATAATCTCTCTCCAATGTCTCCATTTCCCAATTTAATTTACCAACATATATAGCTAGCCCTAGCTAATTTCCATAATTTGTCCTTCAGAGCTTGACCTGTGAATTCAACTAACTTGAAATTGTTGCTCAGATGCCTCCACATAATTTACCAACATATATAGCATAAGCTATGTTCAACACAGACAACAGCTCTCCAATGGCATTCTCCAAACCTTAAAACATTGAAGTTTTAATGTGAACCCTTAATTTATATAAGATAAACATATATATTCAACAAACACAACAAATCTCAATGTATTTTACCTTCTGTTTATCAGAGATAATTGGGAGCAAGTTCATTTGAGATCCCAATATCATCAACCAAAGGCCCTAAGAACCAACTCCACCTGTACATGCCACAAGATATATTCCATGGTTACCACCATGCCAATTGCAGTCAGCAACTGGAAACCATTAGAGATGACCACCATCCACACCAATGATGAGCTTGCAGCCCTCAACAAACCCTCTATTAAGTCATGCCCAATGAACATAAAATCTTGGGGAACAAGGTTTAATGACAGTCCCACAGATCATTCACTTAGTTATCATTTGCAAGAGCTTTTCTAAAACTGTAGTCTACGTTGATGATCTGCTAATACATGGTAATCTTGAGTTCATAAATTCTTTCATTAAATAGCTTGGTACAACATTTGAAATGAAAGATTTTTGTTAAACTACTTTATTGGTTTGTAACTCCCGAGCCAAGAAACTATTCTAGGATTGTTTTTTTCACATATTTATGCTAATGATATTATTCTCAAAGATGTCACTAATGAGTGTAAACCATATGCTTCTCCCTCAACTGTGGTTATCTTCAATACCTTACCATTACAAAACTAAAAATTTCCTTTTCAATCAGTTCAGTTCATTTATTAGACCAAATGTGGGTGAAAATGACGAATAATACCAAACTAACAGAAATTGATATTGCAGAGGGTAGTCTAGCACTTTGTCTAGCACTTGTTTTACTCACCATAAAAATTGTTAAGAAAATACATCCCATTCAAAATGCAAGCCCAACAAGAATTTAAATCAGCCATCAAGCAGGTAACAAAACCAAGAATATCACATAAAAGGTAAATAGGTCTCAAAGAAATATGTTTGTTCAACTTAAAACCTCAACACCATCTTGCATTTAAAGCAAAGTTAAAAGAGAGAGAGCACATCTAATTGAAACATTAGTTGGACTTCTTGTAGAGAAACAACCAAGCAAATTTCTAATCGGAAATGGACCAAAATCTTTCTGGAGCGTGTTCTCCACTAAAGTTTCACTCAATGATCACTAGGCATGCTCTTAATAATATCAGAATCACCTGAAATCCAAAAAATATTTCCATTAATCAAACCAAACCAAACCAAACCACAAGGATCTTTAAGGTCTATAGAAAAACTAATAGCTAGAATCATCATTACCTGGGTCAATAATGCTGAGGCAGCAAACCCGGAAATATTTGCCACAAGCAGTCCCTAGGTCTACATTGTCTGCAATAACAAAATAGCACGAGGTTGAGGGAAGGTACACCACAAAGCGTATGATATTTTCTCAAGACAACCAAACAAGTAAAATAATAAATAAATAAATAAGTAAAATAGGCTAACGGGCTAGTGTTGATCAAGGGATATCTGTTATACATGCATCATTACTGTGATTCACAAATTAATAATTGAAACCAGATCCAGAAATTGATCATCAATGCCAAAACATATGGCTAAGATACACCACCATCAACAATACAAGGTACATTGTTATGGCTAATTAGGATGTGGCATTTATATTTTATGATCTCAGGTGCAGAAATTTAGAAAGAATAAAAAGAACCACTACCATCCATATTTGGTATAGAGTAATATCACTCAAATAAGAAACTACAGTCTTCACACAATCATCTAAAAGTCCAGAAATACATGGGGCCATGTCCAATCCCATTATATTTGTCAACCATTCAAACATTACAGAACAAATCATGTTCAGGTTTCATGCAGGAAGTCAAATGGGGCAAACTAAAAAGGGTTACTTTAAAATATTTTAAATATTTAACTGAACTACAAAAATTAAATAGAAAGTAGCATTAATCTCAGAAAGAGTACACACAGAATAAGAGCTTCTACAAAAAAAACTTCCCAAATCAAAAGAATAAACAAAACAAATAAGCATTAATTAACAAACCCTGTGTTTGTCAATTGTAATGTGATATTAATAACCACAAACATGCAGCATGATTCATCAAAATAAACACCCAAATTCAAATGAATCAATTAATGAAATTTAGAACATTTTCTTTTCCACAAAACTCAATAAATCCAATCTTCACCATTTGGGGTCAGCTACATGATACTGTTTCACAATTCCACTGTATCAAAGACATTAATAGAAGATATTATATCAATTCATATTTGTAGAAGTACATGACCCATGTTCATGCATGACAATATGAAGTTTGCAACAAGAAAGACGTGCAATAAAACCAAAAAAAAAAAAACAAAGTGAGAGTGACATTCAAGTAGATGAGAGTGGCTGAAACTTTTTTAAAGCTAAGACCTCTCTTAAATGCTAGAATAGCATAATTGAATTCAACTAAATGAAAATTGTGGCAAAGTGATATGTTAAGCCTATACAATACATGTAGAGTAAGCACTTTGTTTTGAAGTGAACAAATAATAATACCAAAAAAGAACAAAAGATTATTAAATCAAGAGGCAAAACTAGTAAGCAAACAATTGTGGTAAGAAACTTACTCCCATTATAGTGGTGGACTCCAACCTTTGCCAACATTGCATAGTACTCTATCTCAGACTTCCTAAGTGGAGGGCAGTTGTTGGCAATGATAACCAGTTTGGCTATAAAACACAAATACAACAAAGAATTGAATTAGCCTTCTCTCCTGATAAGTAATGCAATAAATAAATAAACAACCTTCAACTCACAGACATACATGTACTAGCTACAAAGTAAAACCAAAGCAATTCTTCCTATCCAAAGAACGAACTACTTTGATTACCAATATCATTTTAAAAGCAAGCAACTGAACCAGAATACACTGCTCCCTAATGATCACTTCGCATTGCCTCTTCATGCAAGAATTGAAGTACACTACACAACTTTCCTCACAAATTAAACAGCTAGTAAATTGTTTATTTATGCTAAGAAATACAGAGTCTCACAAGTACAAAATTCCACTAACACAGAAAGCTGTTTGGTAAGCATCAAAATAAGGCCAATCAATTCAAACATTTCAAATTAATGCCGATAATTGAGCTCATATTTCTGCTAACTGGGGCAAACAGGGATTAGGGTAAGCACACAATCAGAAATCAAATCAGGATGAGAAAATTTCCATGTAAAGTACAAATGCAAAAACGCTACCTTTGGAGCCTCTGAGGGACTCAAGAACGGTCTTAGATCCCAAGGTGTACTTTCCGCTCTTCATCACGAGAGCGAGCCGACTGTTGATACTCTCATGAGTCTTCTTCTGAATCGCCAAAAACAATAATCTAACCGTTAGTGTAGATCTAAACCATAAAACAAGTTTGGTTGCTGAGAAAATTTTCAAAACAAGAAGAAAATGAAATCTTTAAGCCAGATGGTAGTCAGTTGATTGAAGATTTCATATTTAATTCAAAATAATTTCTTCGCATAGAGTTTATCTCCGAATCAAAACGAATCACAGAAACATGAAATGAAGCTGTTAACGTAGACATTGAAGATTGAAAAATATATATTAGAATCAGAGAGAGAGAGAGAGAGAGTACAGTTTTCTTGGCGGCGACCATGGTGAATTGAAATGAAGAGTGACGAACAGCGATGCAAAAACAGAGAGTTTGACGGCTGTGAAGAAAACCCTAAAAATGTGAGAAGAGATGAGTTTTATATATAACACGGGCATTCGATTAGGGTTTAGGGTTGACCAGAGATATTCTAATTTAAGGGTTAATTATTTATTTTTTAAATTGGGTAAATTACATTGCAACCTTGCTGCAGACCCCAGCGGGGGTCGCACCCCTAGTGAGGTGTCGCATCTCCACTGGCTGAAACTTAAAAAAAATAAATAAATAAATAAATAAAATATTTTTTTTTTGTCCAATCACAGCGTGCCACCTCACTAGGGGTCGACCCCCAGTGGGGGTCCGAAGCAATTTTCATTACATGGGCAGTGGGTTCCCTACCGTTTCAGATTAGACTGAAAAGTATTGTTAAAAGCTCGTGGATTTATTAGAGGTCTCGTTTCGATAATTTAAACATTGTGTAGAATTCGTTTAATTTTATATGTTTGTAAAAAAATACATTGATCGGATATCGATAATTATCTTATCGGATCATTAATCTATCAACCGTTTATTTTTTGACCGTCTATTTTTTTTTATACAAAACTGATTTGATCACGTAGCTATCGATGTCCAATCAGCGTGATTTTTACAAAATATTGTATTCAACGAGTTCTATATATTGAACGGTTCCGATTATCAAAACAGAACTCATGGTAAGCCCCCACGGGCCCAACAATACCCTCCAGTCCGATCTGAGACTAGAGGGAAGCCAGGCCCAATTATGTTTGTCTTTTTTAGGGCAAATTACAACAATAGTCTATGTAGTTTACCCGTGGTTTCATTTTGGTTCATGTACTTCTAATTGCATCAATTTTGCCCTTACAGTTTGGTTTTTGGTTTTATGTGATCGAATAGTTAACAGTCATTGGCTTTTTAGACGGAAGCCCATGCGTGCCTTGCATGTACAAGATAAAACCAGTCAATCCCTCTCTCTCTACGCTATACATACACATCCATTGTATCTACTAAAAAAATACAAAAAAAAATTATACTCACATTCATTAAAAACAAAAACAAAAAATACAAAAAAATCAATTTCCAAAAAAATTAAATTCAGAAGATTAGAACCACAATTTTATACTCACAATTCATCACAAACCATTAAGCCTTGAGTTGAATAACAAAGGATTCCTAGTGTTTTACTCATCTCTCTCTCTCTCTCTCTCTCTCTCTCTCTCTCTCTCTGTATATATATATAGTGTGGTAGTATAGCGATCCCGGTTTCCCTTTCTTTAATTGTTGTATCCGGACTTAGGTTTCGTGGAGTTGGTTGTTGTGTATATCTTGTTTACATCATTTACTCTTTGTATTTGAGTCTTGGGTTGTGTTGGGCAGGTTTGAAACAGGTTGGTTGAGTTTAGGAACCAAAAGTAGTTGTCCAGATTTTGGCCTGCACGCTCAAGCGGAGCTTTTGACGCTCGAACGGGCCTTTATTTTTCTTTTCCACTCGAGCGGGGGTTTTGGCGCTCGAGCAGGAAAATCCATCTCCCAATATTTCCTCTGCAGTGTTGGACGCTCAAGCGGGCGTTTAGATGCTCGAGCGAGCGTTTGGATGCTCGAGCGAGAGTTTGTGTGTGACACTCGAGTGGGCAGTTTGACGCTCGAGCGGGGACTTGGTCTGTCAAAGTTCTAGGAGTGTGTATCCGCCGCTCGAGCGGGAGTCTTGACGCTCGAGCGGGAGTCTGTGAGTGACGCTCGAGCGGGGGTTTCTACGCTCGAGCGGGACGACTGGTATAACACTCCGAGATTTCACTTTTTGGATCACTTTTCAACCTCCTTTCTCTCTCTTACTTTTCCGAAAAAGCCATTTGGGAGCTTCTCTCTCTAAAACATTACCTTCTCTCTAGGTATTGATCTAGTATGAGTGATTTCCTCACCTTGGGCCTTTGTAAAAGTTGTGTTGATTGTCGAGGGCTATCTTTTGATCCGAAAATTTTGGGATTTGGAGCATCTTCAATTTCTTCATCTTCTTCCCTTGGGCTCTGAGTTTGGGGTAGGGATTCCTACTCACTCTTATGGATTTTGACCTAGATATTGAGTATTTTGTATAAATGGTTTTGGGTTTTGGAAACTAGGGTTTCAAATGTTTGATTTTGAAAAGAGGGTTTTGTTTATTTTAGACCATAAATATGTATTTGGGTTTCGAAATAAGTATATTGATGTTGTTGGTAATATATGGATTCTTGGAATCAATATTGAGAATAAGGGGAATTATGCCATGTTTGGGTATATTTGGGTCACTAATGTAATTAATGGCATTTGTTGAGAAAATATGGAATTTAGTTGAATATAATGAAATTGGCTCATTATGAGATGGATTAGTGAAGTTGGATTTATTAATCGCTCACTTTTGGAAATATGGATATTTTATCTGTTGGTGCTTTTATTATCTGTTTAGAAATAATGGCTTTGGACTACCCGTGAAAAGTAGCTATGATTGTTGTAGACAATGCACGATGATTAGGTAAACTAAAACTAATCAATTGGATGTGTCATAGAGTATGACGGTTGACAGAATACATTAACTGTATGTATTGATTGATTATGTATATGACCTTTGTGTCTATACGTTGTGTGTGTGGGAGGAGATAGGGGATGTACTCCACGATTTAGGAGAAGATAGGGGATGGACCTCTAAACCGGATATTGTTTGGGAGGAGATAAGGGATGGACTCCGTTGATACAGCTCATATGCTTATCAGTTAATATGGATATAGCTCATATGCTTATCTATGGAAGTGTTGATATAGCTCATATGCTTATCTGTTGAAGTGTGGATACAGCTTGTATGCTTATCTGTTGAGATGTTGATATAACTTATATGCCTATCTAACGAAGTGTTGATATAGCTAGTATGCTTATCTATTGTGAAATGAGAAATGTTTAATATGAGTCACTATCTCATGTAAATTGTTGGCCAGGTTCTGAGCCGTTGTTGTGAATTGTGAATTTGATAAGAAATGGAAAATGAAATGAAACATGGACACTATGGTCATGTAATGAAAGTAGTATATGAATTGGTTTATGTGAGTCAAACATTTATCAATTGCTAATGTCTTAGTAACTGCTCATATTGTGTTTAGCATATCTCTACTGGGCGTTGGCTCACCTTATATGGGACATCATTTTCAGGTACAGGTAGCATGCCACCTCCAAAGACATAGCTTGGATGGTTATGGGAGTTGAAGACT
Organism: Camellia granthamiana; assembly: GCA_036172215.1. Lineage (NCBI taxonomy): Eukaryota > Viridiplantae > Streptophyta > Magnoliopsida > Ericales > Theaceae > Camellia > Camellia granthamiana. Next base: position 97,529,034 of record CM069915.1, read on the forward strand.
CTTTTTGATTATTTTGTTTGTATTACATGTATATCAAGCCAATGGCTTATTTTGTATAAAGTTAGTACTCTTCTTTTTTGTAACCAAGTGTTGACTTGGAAAGCTATAAGCCCGTAGGGCATTTGCTTTTGTTGTTAACATGTAATATTGTTGTAAGAACTACTCTGATGAATAAAGAGGTGTTGATTTCTCTTATATCATTGCATGTCTAAAATGATGGGTTTTAGGTATTATTTTGAGGGCGTTACAGGTAGTGTATTTGTTGTGTACATACTACATACTTACAAGTTGAAGTGAGGTTGAATTAGTGGTGGTGGAATTGGAAATGGGTTCAATAGAGGAAGGGGCGCTTTCGGTGAAATTGAATTCGGTTTCATATTCGAATTCGTCACGGAATCCGATGGACAGGGTGATATTCTTCAGGATAAGCATGGTGATGGGAATTACATCTAGACATCTCCTCAGAGGAACCAGAGTCCCTTACATCGTCGCTTTGCTCATCCTTGGGATCGCCGTTGGATCTCTAGGTTTATCTATCTCACTGTTTCATTTTTTTTTTTTAATAATTTGAAAAACAAAACCAGTCAATCCGTAAATGGGTCAAAAAAAAGGTGCCCTTGCAATGATTTCAAATTCAAATCTTTATATACAAGGATTATATGGCAATGCAAATTGGGTTTGTAAGGAAAAAATGAAAGAATGAAAGAAAATGGTATTGGAGCTAATGATGAATAGGAAGGGGTTTGTACAGAGACGGTGTAGATAGATACAATGGATGTGTATGTATAGGGTAGAGAGAGAGGGATTGACTGGTTTCATCTCGTGCGTGCAAGGCAAGCATGGGTTTCCGTCTAAAAAGCCAATGGATGTTAACTATTGGACCACATAGAGCCAAAAACAAACTGTAGGGGCAAAATTGATGCAATTAGAAGTACAGGGACCAAAATGAAACCACAGGTAAACTATAGGGACTATTGCTATAATTTGCCCTCTTTTTTATGTTTGATTTTTTTTTTTTTCCAATTCACTCACAGTTATGTGGTGTAAAAATGTTTTATTATATATAATTTACACTTATAATTCAAACCCAAATTTTAATATAATAATATATTTTTATGTCATGTAATAGTTAACGTAATATTTTCTTTCTAATTTTGAATATAAATTAATTTTATGAGTAAATTGAAAAAAAATTAAAAATATGAAAACTAAAGTGCAAAAAATAAAATTCAATGGCTAAAGTAAGAAAATGATCAAACATAAAAGAGATAAAATGTAATTTATTATTTTAAATTTGAAAATTTTAATTATAAAAAATTTATATGAATACCTCCCTTTAAAAATAGAAGTAATATAATTTTATTATTAAAAAGTGTAAATATAGTTGTTAAAGTTTTTTTTTATCATATTGACTTACTTTTGTTAAGTTACATCTTACATTATACAACTCTTAAAAATTAATAAGTTAATATGCAATAATAATTAAAAAAAATGTTTGTATTAATTAAAGCTTTATCTTCAATTTTAAAAATTCACAAATTACTTAATTGAAATTGTGTGCAAGTGCAAGCATTCAATTGTATGAATTTTGGGTCATTAAATTTTAAGTTGGGTACCTTATGTTTTAAAAGGAATTAACATAGGGTAATACTAGAGATATCAATTTTTCTACTAAATAAATGACTAAACGTCTCACATGGGTGTTTGGTCTGCAATTTTGTGGATCCCACATTTAGTCATTTATTTGGTAGAAAATTTCTGGCCTATATCATTTTCCATTAACATATTCATTCTTTGAGAAAGAAAGCAAAATTTTAAAGTGCACTTGGTTTATAAATCTATATTTAAATTTTGTTTAGTTGAAAGTTCACGCTTTAAAATACTTTGTTCATAGGAATATGCTTAAGTAAAATGACCAAAATACTTGGGTATATATCTATGGGATATACATGGTCCTTTTGGAAAACAAACAAAACCCTCACTCTCTCTCTCTCTCTCTCTCTGTGATACAGGTGGACTCCTATTAATCCAAAGATTACAAATTGAGTGAGTGATGCAGTTTACACACAAATTACAAACTGTAATTGTTCTTAGAGACGTTTCAGACAAGCATGTTCATCTTTTATTTTTCTTTTAATTGTGGCAATTCTTTGACGATAGTTAATAATTGATTAACCAGATGCAAGAGATAATAATAATCTTAAATTAGTTAATTCTTCTTCTAAATTAGAAATATATTGAATACTATTGTTAATTTCTTGACGCAGATCAGAAATTAAAGGCATAACAAAACAAACAATACTTATATTAAAATACGAAATCATAATAAAGAAAACTTACAATAGGTCACAATCCTGGTAGCAGATTGGACATAACATCCACTAAATACAGTCATACTCTTGATACACTCGAAACACACTCAAACTAAACACACTCAAATTTTCTCACACTATATTACATTAAGCTTTTGATATTCAAGAAAGCGTATCTTCCTCTGAAGTGTGGCTTGCCTTAATAGATGAAGGAGTCCGGAATCGAAATGAATTGAAATCCGAAGGAATCTGCTTTTTGCTTTATGTTTTGTTTGATTGCCTTTGCTTTGTCGGTGGAGAGAGCATTTTGCTTTGTCGGTAGAGAGAGTATTATTAATCGTTTATTTCTTTTGAATTGTCTTTTGGCATGGATGTGATGGAACCATCCTTTGTTTATCTTTATGAGGTGGCTTGCAATTGTAATTGTTAATGAAGTCTTTAGATGCTGAGGGAATTTGTCTCTAAAGTCACATGGTTCACAAAGCTTTGGAAGCTGAGGGACTTATTGTCCTAAGAGTCACATGGTTCACAGATTATTTGTTAGAAATGGTTTTGAAGTTTTGGAAAAATCTGATTTTTCCTTAACTTTGGTCCATTTTTTAGGTGGGACCCATGCGTCAAATTTGGCGGTCTAAGTGGTAACGTGCTCTATACCGCATTATACTTCATGTGGTATATTTGGTTGCACAAAACTATTATCGGGTGAATGGGAAATTGAAGCCAAAGTGAGCTCCAATGGAAATGGTATTTTTGGTTAAATTTCTTAAAGGTTTGGTTTAAGGCTTGTCCCACATTGATTTAGTGGACATACTTTGAGTGGGTTTATAAGGCTTGAGTTTGGAACTTGGGGTAGGCCCCAAGGAGCACCCAGGCTTTGTAAAGAAGGAGGTTATGAGTAAAGTGGGTTAGACTCATTGGATCTAAAAATAAACACACACGCGCGCCGCCGTCACCGTTCATCCAGCCAGTCGGACGGGCTGAGCTTGGGCACGAGTGCGTGATGTGAGGTTGGATTGGGCCTGTCGGGCCCAATACCTATCTTTTTGGGCCAAAAACGTTTGAATTTTATTTTATTTTTTGGTAAAATAAAATTTTTGTCCATAATTCAAATTAATTTCGGAAAAAATCTGTCCGGTTTTTTCCTCCACCAAAATTCTGCCGATTTTTATCTGTTTGAATTTAAACCGAAACAGTTTCAATATCTATTCAAATTCAAACCCAAACAGTGCCATATATGTTCAATTCAAACTGAATAGGTTTGCACCTGTTTAATTCAAACCAAACAGCCACTTTTTCTCCTATAAATTGACAGACCCTCTATTGATTATTCATTCACAATTTTCGTACTTCTCCTCTGCAATAATTCTCTCAATTTTGCTGCATTAAATTTTTGTGAGAAAGAGTGTAAACACTTAGTGTGTTCGTTGTGCAAACAATTTGTAGTGCTGTTATTGTTTGCTGATTGATCATTTTATCCTAGGAAATAGACGTCCACAATCTGAAAGTACCCTGGAGATGACGAATTTGTCTTAAGGACATAGTGTCAAACACTGGACTTGATCAGAAAAATTTATTCAAAATTTTAATTTTGGTAAGTAATTAATTTATTTTTTTGTTTTATTATTTTTCTGTTTCAGATTTTCATTTTGTTTTTGTAACAAAATAAAAATCTAGTTATTTTATTTTATTTTATTTTCTGGTTTGATTTTTGTAATCAAACAAATTCTCTCATTTCCTTTATTTATTCTGTATTTCGTTTGTTGTTAAGTACACAAACAGAATTTATTTTTCAAATACAGTGAAGATTGTCCAACATTATTAAGGTCGATACCGTGACACGTGTCAAAATAATCATCATCAAGATTTTGGGTAGGATATTTTGGAGAGGATTTGGTGGAGATAGTGGGGAAAGATTTTTGGTGATGAAACTAGAGGTTGTTTGGATTTTGTGAGAATTGGAGGGAGAGATTCTAATACAAGATCATCATCCAAGTTGGAAAAAGACTCTGCATCGGCCATAAGGATCATTTTCATTTTGATGGCCTTTTTGTATTTGTGTTCAAATTCGGATCTAGAAATTGAGGGATACTTTTCCTTAATTTTTGCTTTAATTCTGCCTTAGAGGCATTATAATCAAAAGACTTATTTGATTTTGGACTGGAAAACATTACTGATGGGGCTATATTGATGGCAGCCTTCTTTTTACAATCTTTATAGAATGAAATTAAATTATCAGGAAACTGGTCGGGTGGAATTTTATAATTTTTCCACCATTTTGTTGCACTTTTGCGAGTAAGATATTGAGTGTTGCCAAGTACTCGAATAGTATATTGCCAAGCCATAATCCATGGAAATTTGAAATCTATTATAAAATATAAAAATTCTGGGTAATGAGGGATGGTCTCTTTCCAATAAATATCATAAGGCTCTTTGAGGGGTTCTGGGAAAGCTTCAAATTGTAGACCAAATTGAGTCCACCATGGCTCGAACCAAGTGGGAATTGATTCTATTAAAATATCAAAATTGGGTTCAAAACGGATCCACCATGAGTGTTGGAAGAACCGATTTTAGAAGTAAAAGACATGGTACCAAGCTTGTTGGTAATCATAATAATTATATTAGTTTGGTTTGATATTTGGATCGGAAAATTTGTGAAAAATTTGCGAAATATTGTCGGATGACCCCATTCCCCGGGAGAAATGATTTTGAGTGTGTGGAGTTTGGAGTATTGGAGAAGGCTTTTGTCATCTCTGGAATAAACATGTTCCACAGTGATAGAACGGGTTTCTTCAAGAATTTTTTCATAGCAAATTCTAGAGTGTTGGACAGAATGTTAAGGATAATACCAGTTGTTTGGAAAATAATAGGAGATGATGGTTTCTAGCTTAGTGTCTGGGTTTTTGAGGAAAAATGTGGAATGGTCAACAGTAATGGGGGTAATGGAATAAGCAACATCATGGGTATAATAGCCATGAGCAGTTGATGTATGGGATAAATTAAGTCCTCCTTTGGAGGAAGTAGCCTGTGAAGGGTTATTTAGTCTATAAGCCATCTAGTAAAAATATGTTTGAACGCGGATTCTTCGTTTGCAATAATGATTGAAAATGTGATAATATTTAAATTGCTTTTGATGGGGGCTAAACTCCTAATTGGACATTGTCTGGAAATCCTTATAAAAATTCACGAGCAAGAAAATCATGTAGGGAATTTGATTCACCTCGTATATATTTAATTCTGAAATCAAAAACACATAAAATTGTCTGCCATCGAACAAAGGCTTGTCTAGAAACAATATTCTTGACATCCTTTTCTAAAACCTCTTTGGCAGCTTTACAATCGATACGTAATAAAAATTCTTAATTTAATAAATTAGATTCAAAATTTTTAATACAAGAAACAATAGACAATATTTCTTTTTGAATAGTAGAATACCGTGTTTGTAGTCCTTTCCATATTACGGAGGTAAAACGAACTAATTGTTCTTTACCTTTATATAATTGTTTGAGGATGCCACGATAACCAATATCACTAGCATTTGTCTCCACAATTTTGTAAGCAGTAGGAATTGGTAAACATAATAAGGGTAAGAATTTTGCTCTTTGTTTAATCCTTTGGACTGCCACAGTATGTTCATGGGTCCATGGAGAAGGATTTTTTCGAAGACGAGTATATAAGATTTTAGTATCTTTGTGGAGATCTTTATAAAATTCAAAAATACAATTTAAGCTTCCAAGGAACCTTTGCAGTGGGGTTTTGTCACGGATTTCATCTAGGAATTTGTTAGCAAATTCAATAGACCTTTGAATGGCGGTGATACTGCCTTTATGAATAATGTGGCCGAGAAATCGTATGGATATTTGGAATAATTGCATTTTTTTTTTTTTTGCACTAAGGACTAAGCCATTATTTTTAATAATATTATAAAATTTGTAAAGATGCTTGCTGTGTTTAGAATAGATTAATACATCATCAATATATACAAGTGTAAAAGCAGTATAAGGATTGAAAATATCATTCATAATATTTTGGAATTTAAAAAGGGCATTTTTTAGGCCAAAAGGCATTACATTCCACTTGTAATGGCCAAATGGTACTGTGAAAGCAGCATTGTAACGGTCTTTTTTGGAGATTTGAACTTGCCAGAAACTAGATTTCATATCAAATTTTGAAAATATTTTTGCTTCATAAAGACGGTTTAATAAATCTTTTTTATTGGGAATTGGGTATCGAATCCACTGTAAAACCTTATTGAGTGGCTTATAGTTAATTACTAACCTAGGTGTTCTCCGTTCTAATTCAGTATTTTTATTGACATAAAAAGCAGGGTAAGACCATGGAGACTTACTTGGTCGAATTAATTTTTTATTATTAAGAAGATCATTAATTTCTTGTTTGCAATGTTTCATTAATTTTTTTACCCAATTGAATTGGTCGAGTTTTGGTAGGGATTTGTCGTTCATTGAAATCTTTTTCATATGGCAGATCAACCATATGTTATTTACAGTGCCAGAAGGCATGAGGAAGTTCAGAACATAAATCAGTCTCAAATAAAGATTGGATTTTTTTAATAATAGATTGAACATGAGGTTGTTGTAACAACAACTTTGTAAGAAATTTCTTTTTAGAGTAAACAAATTTGTTTTTGTTTATAAATAAAATTTGTTTTGAGCGTATTGATTTCATGTTCCTGTGAAGGGAATAAGAATTTGAAAATTATGCCTTGATTAATAAGAGTAGTTGAAATACCTTCATTTATGACAGTGAAAGGTGCAATCATGGTTACAAAAGGAGTTCCTAAGATAATTAATTGAGACTTTATTTTAACCAATAAGAATTCAGTATTAAGACATGTACCTTGGTTGCAAATTTGTGCATGAGATATTTTATAATTAATTTCCATTGAGCCACCATTAGTAGTACTAAGAGATTGATCAGTTTTTTCGAAATATTTGAAAGGTATAAGACCTTCTCAGATACAATTGAGATCAACACCAGAGTCAACTAGCGCCCTTGTGGTTAGGATGAAATCATGAATTACTAATTTCAATATACCATTTTTTAAATGTGATGCTATTAAGGAGTAAATTGACAGAATCATTAATAACAAGTGGTTTTTTGTCAGGTTGTTTATTGGATGATTCTTGCAGATGTGGTTCATAAGGGAATGCCGTATCAGCCAGGAAATCATTTGTATCGGCGAGATTCTCTTCTAGGGCTAAAACTCTAGATTGGAGATTTTGGATATCAATCTTAAGAGTACGAATTTCATTTTATAAATCTTGAATTGTGGGTGTGTTTAAGGAAGTAGGAACTGTCGACTCAATCAAGGACATCTTTGAAATCATATGTATCATATTTTAATTCTTGTGTGGTATGGTTTGTTGGAGCATTTCTTTGTTTTGAATTGGAGTATTTAAACATGGCTTGTTGCTTTTTCTCGGGATCATCAATGCTATTAATAAATTCAAGAATCATTTTTTCTCGAGTAGTGAGAACATTAATGCTAAGACCATTCATTTCTAAAATAGCTTTATAATAATCAGTGGTTGACTGGCAATGACATTCATGAGAGAATTAAGGATGGTCTTCTGGTTCTTCATCAGATGAGGTAATAATATCAATGTCTATTTCGTTTAATTGGAAATTGTCACGACCCGCTCCCCATACCCAAAGGTTAAGCATCGTGATGGCTAGTAACTGAGGTTACCTCCGGCCAATTCTTAAACAAATAAATAAACGCGAGCGGAAGTAATATTTAAATGAAGGTATCAAAATAATTATCGAAGCTTCTATTTTTATTACAAAATTTATTGACCAAAAAGGCCGATATTTACATAGAAAAAATATCATAAAAGTGCTGTGTGTGTCTATTCTACAACCCCGCGTCTAAGACTTTCCAAAAGCTATTTCTGAATTGCATTGTTTTCTGAAAATTGGTAAACAGCTATAAGCACATGGCAAAGTGAGAAATATTATACCAAGAGTATAAGGGATACAAAATAACTATGGATAATTATGTAACTAAAATATTCAAGATAACTTAGTTTGAATAAATAATTCATTTAAGTAGTAAAACTGAGATTATGTAAATAAATAACCATAACCACGGTACAGAATAGAAAAGAACGGAGGTCACTGAAGAGACAATCAGAACAGAGGTACGGATTTAAGAGGTGGCTCGTACGGATTATAGAGGTGGCTCCCATAATAGTGTAGCACTTATCTCCGCACAGCACTTTGCTCCGCACAAAATAGAGGTCAATGGATCCGTGACAAACAGAGGACCACAAAGTGGTCAAACAGAGGCCAATGGTTATTTAAGTCCCCCAAGGCATGGGACTCTCGTGGTGGTATTTACAAAACATAATTGTATATAAGGTCATAGTCAAATATTCTTTAAAATATAAAATAAACATATCCATGGGTTTTCTTTTAACAAATAAGGTTCAAAAATTAAACCACATAACTGAAATATTTATATAATTTATAATAGTTTATAAAACATAACCTATATAAAATAAATATGGTAAGTCAAAACATACATAAAACATATAATGGTAACTCAAGGTATAATATAACTCACCTTAACTTTAATACCTAACTCTTTCTTTCCACTACCAAAAATCTTTTCGACTTCCATTATTTTCTTTTCCTTCCTTACCTTGTTTCCTTCCTTTCTCCCTTCTTTCTATCTTCTTTCTCTGTCTTTCTCTTCTTTCTTTTCTTTCTTCCCAGGTGAATAGGGAGGGAAGCGCATACGTAGCGAGCGAATCTTCCTCAGATTCGATTAATAATTATATAGATTTATACTTATCTTTTATAGATATTTAAGATAATTACATTTTGACCCAAATTCTTAATATAATTATATAAACAAATTAATCCCTAATTAAATTATATTTTATCGTATACCCACAGAAAATTATTTATTTATTTTACTACCACACCTATTATTATTATTATTATTATTATTTATACTTTGACCCCTAAATTTTTAATAATTATATTATTTTACAAAATTACACATAATAATACAAAATAAATTATATATTTTCCTAACTGTGATTAAATAATATTAGTATAAATTTTACAAAATAATTAAAAATCTGGGTTGTTACAATCTTTCCTCCTTTTAAAATTTCGTCCTCGAAATTTGTCATATGTGCAAACTATCCACTGTACACTCTGATAAATATATATTCGATGATTAATCTGATAGAAAATATTACCTCAAAAAAAAACTTTATCAAAAACAACTCACTGTCTAGTTGTCAAAAATTGGTTTAGGCCAAAATGAGAAATAATTGGTGACTTTAAAAACTTTTCACTCGTTTTGTTTATAATAAAATAAAATAAAATAAAATGAGAACACAATGACAGAATCATATGCAAGAGTTGAAAAAATTTGAGATGAACTTTTCATTGATGGAAAATAGTTTCAAAATTAATATCTTTATAATTTGAATGCACTTTTAAAAATCGCTTTTTTTTTTTTTTGAATACGGAACTGAAAATTATATGTATTTAATTATATTATAATTTTGGTGGGTGCTTGAGCCCAACATCCTTTGTTTCTTTTCCTTCTTTTGCTATAACAAATATAAATTATATCTATATCCTTTACAAATTATGCACACAAAAAAATTAATATATATATAAAATCATATAAAATTATAATATAATTAAATCGACTTAACAAAATATAATATTTAGGTACTAATTACCCGCTATCCTACTTCCCAAATGTGCGTGTGTCCTATGCTCCAATAATGACTTTTTTTATTTATATTTTTATAAACCATTGCTCTGATACCATTTGTCACAACCCGCTACCCGTACCCAAGGGTTAAGCATCGTGATGGCCAGTAACTAAGGTTACCTTCAGCCAATTCTTAAACAAATAAATAAACGCGAGCGGAAGTAATATTTAAATGAAGGTATCAAAATAATCATCGGAACTTCTATTTTTATTACAAAATTCATGAACCAAAAAGGCCGATATTTACATAGAAAAAATATCATAAAAGTGTTGCGTGTGTCTATTCCACAACCCCGCGTCTAAGACTTTCCAAAAACTATTTCTGAATTGCATTGTTTCCTAAACATTGGTAAACAGCTATAAGCACATGGCAGAGTGAGAAATATTATATCAAGAGTATAAGGGACACAAAATAATCATGGATAGTTATGTAACTAAAATATTCAAGATAACTTAGTCTAAACAAATAATCATTTAAGTAGCAAAACTGAGATTATGTAAATAAGTAACTATAACCACGGTACTAAACAGAATAGAACAGAGGTCACAAGAGTGACAGTCAGAACAGAGGTACGGACTCAAGAGGTGGCTCGTACAGACTATAGAGGTGGCTCCCACAATAGTGTAGCACTTATCTCCGCACAACACTTTGCTCCGCACAGAACAGAGGTCAATGGATCCGTGACAAACAGAGGACCACAAAGTGGTCAAACAGAGACCAATGGTTATTTAAGTCCTCCAAGGCATGGGACTCCCGTGGTGGTACTTACAAAACATAATTGTTTATAAGGTAATAGTCAAATATTCTTTAAAATATAAACAAATATATCCATGGGTTTCCTTTTAAGCAAATAAGGTTTAGAACATAATTCACATAACTGATGTTAAACAAATAAATAAACGCAAGTGGAAGTAATATTTAAATGAGGGTACCAAAATAATCATCGGAACTTCTATTTTTATTACAAAATTTATTGACCAAAAAGGCCGATATTTACATAGAAAAAATATCATAAAAGTGTTGTGTGTGTCTATTCTGCAACCCCGCGTCTAAGACTTTGCAAAAGCTATTTCTAAATTGCATTGTTTCCTGAAAATTGGTAAACAGCTATAAGCACATGGCAGAGTGAGAAATATTATACCAAGAGTATAAGGGACACAAAATAACCATGGATAGTTATGTAACTAAAATATTCAAAATAACTTAGTCTGAACAAATAGTCATTTAAGTAGCAAAACTGAGATTATGTAAATAAATAACCATAACCATGGTACAGAACAGAACAAAACGGAGGTCACTGAAGTGACAATCAAAACAGAGGTATAAATTCAAGAGGTGGCTTGTACGGATTATAGAGGTGGCTCCCACAATAGTGTAGCACTTATCTCCGCACAGAACAAAGGTCAATGGATCTATGACAAACAGAGGACCATAAAGTGGTCAAACAGAGGCCAATGGTTATTTAAGTCCCCCAAGGCACGGGACTCTCGTGGTGGTATTTACAAAACATAATTGTATATAAGGTCATAGTCAAATATTCTTAAACTATAAAACAAATATATCCATTGGTTTCCTTTTAACAAATAGGGTTCAGAAATTAAACCACGTAACTGAAATATTTATATAATTTATAATAGTTTATAAAACATAACTTGTATAAAATAAATATAGTAAGTCAAGACATACGTAAAACATATAATGGTAACTCAAGGTATAATATAAGGGTATGGCTTCTGTCCAGTCCGAGATCGGACTGGACCGTGATGTTAGGCCCGTGGGGGCCCACCATGGGTCCCATTTTGATAATCTGAACCGTTCAATGTGTAAAACTCGTCGAGTACTATATGCTTGTAAAAAATCACGTTGATCGGATATCGATAGCTATATGATCAAATCAGTTTTTCGTCAACCGTTAATTTGTTCACCGTCCAATTTTTTTAATACGAAACTGATTTAATCACATAGCTATCGAGATCCGATCAACGTGATTTTTTACAAGCATACAGTATTCGACGAGTTCTACATATTAACGGTTCAGATTATCAAAACAGGACCCGTGGTGGGCTCCCACGGGCCCAACAGTACGGTCCAGTCCGATTCCGGACTGGACAGAAGCCATACCCATAATATAACTCACCTTAACTTTAATACCTAACTCTTTCTTTCCACTGTCAAAAATCCTTTCAACTTCCATTATTTTCTTTTCCTTCCTTCCTTTCTTTCCTACATTTCTCCCTTCTTTCTATCTTCTTTCTCTTTCTTTCTCTTCTTTCTTCCCAGGTGAATCCCCTCCTCCCTATAAATAGGAAGGGAAACGCATAAGTGGCGAGCGAATCTTCCTCAGATTCGATTAATAATTATATATATTTATACTTATCTTTTATAGATATTTAAGATAATTACATTTTGCCCCAAATTCTTAATATAATTATATAAACAAATTAATCCCTAATTAAATTATATTTTATCGTATACCCACAGAAAATTAATTATTTATTTTACTACCACACCTATTATTATTATTTTTATTTATTTATACTTTGACCCCTAAATTTTTAATAATTATATTATTTTACAAAAGTACACATAATAATACAAAATAAATTATATATTTTCCTAACTATGATTAAATAATATTAGTATAAATTTCTTGTCACGACCCGCTTCCCGTACCCAAGGGTTAAGCATCGTGATGGCCAGTAACTGAGGTTACCTCCGACCAATTCTTAAACAAATAAATAAATGTGAGCGGAAATAATATTTAAATGAGAGTACCAAAATAATTATCGGAGCTTTTATTTTTATTACAAAATATATTGACCAAAAATGCCGATATTTACATATAAAAATATCATAAAAGTGTTGTGCGTGTCTATTCTGCAGCCCCGCATCTAAAACTTTCCAAAACCTATTTCTGAATTGCATTGTTTCCTGAAAATTGGTAAACAACTATAAGCACTTAGTATAGTGAGAAATATTATACCAAGAGTATAAGGGACACGAAATAACCATGGATAGTTAATTAGGCCAAAACATTTACATAACTCAGTTTGGTAAATAAATCATTTGTAAACAAATCATTTATTATGTAAATAAATAACCATAACCACGGTACTTAACAGAATAAAACAGAGGTCACAGGAGTGACAGTCAGAACAGAGGTACGGATTCAAGAGGTGGCTCGTACGAACTCTAGAGGTAGCTCCCACAACAGTGTAGCACTTAGCTCCGTACGGCACTTTGCTCCGCACAGAACAGAGGTCAATAGATTAGAGGGTCACAAAGTGACCAGACAGAAGCCAATGCTTAATTAAGTCCCCCAAGGCGTAGAACTCCCCGTAGTGATACTTACAAAGCATAATTGTTTATAAGGTTATTGTCAAATATTCTTTAAAATATAAACAAGCATATCCATGAGTTTTCATTTTAACAAATAGGGTTCAGAAATTAATCCACATAACTGAAATATTTATAAAACATAACTTATATTAATATAACTAATAAAATACAACTTGCATAAAATAAATATGGTAAGTCAAAACATACGTAAAACATATAATGGTAACTCAAGGTACAATATAACTCACCTTAACTTTAATACCTCACTTTTTCTTTCTACTACCAAAAATCCTTTCGACTTCCATTCTTTTCTTTTCCTTCCTTCTTTTCTCCCTTCTTTCTATCTTCTTTCTCTTTCTTTCTCTTCTTTCTTTTCTTTCCTCCCAAGTGAATCCCCTCCTCTCTATAGGGAGGGAAGCGCATACGTGGCGAGCGAATCTTCCTCAGATTCAATTAATAATTATATAGATTTATGCTTATCTTTTATAGATATTTAAGATAATTACATTTTGACCCAGATTCTTAATATAATTATATAAACAAATTAATCCCTAATTAAATTATATTTTATCGTATACCCATAGAAAATTAATTATTTGTTTTACTACCACACCTACTACTACTACTATTATTATTATTATTATTATTATTATTATTATTATTATAACTTTGACCCCTAAATTTTTAATAATTATATTATTTTACAAAATTACACATAATAATACAAAATAAATTATATATTTTCCTAACTGTGATAAAATAATATTTAGTATAAATTTTACAGAATAATTAAAAATCTGGGTTGTTACAGAAATCATCATCAGATGAATTATCGGAAGAGTTTTCAGATTCTGATTGAGGTTCTTTGTGTAGGAGGAGGATAGATTCTAATTGACTTTTAAGTTCATCAGAAGCATCTAATTCAAAAATTTCTTTTTAGTAAGACACTTATTGGCATAATGACTAGGTTTACCACATTTCCAACAAGTGACAAATTTTTTTGAGGAACTGGGTTTAGATTTAGAAGTGGATGTATTTTTATTATTGGAAAATTTTCTCTTTTTATAATAAGGTTTCTTTGTGTAATTGGAAAATTTATTTTATTTTTTGGATGTGTATTTTTGAAATTTACGAGTAGGAATCTTTCGGGAGGAAGATTTGATGACGGGAGGAAGGATGGAATTGTAACCAAATTGGTAACAAAATTGATCAAGTTCCGTACGTCCAGTAGTTCGCTCTTTTTTCAATTGATTTTTGAGTTCAATATCATTGTATAAGGAAAGCCCTTCAGCACAAATCTCATATATCAGTTCGCCAAAGGTATATTGATTATATGGAATTTGACCATTATGTTTAGCACGGATGCGGATTTTAACCTTTTTTGCAAAAAGTGTTGGAAGACCAGCAATGAAACGTTCTTTCCAAAAATATTGGTTTGCATCATGTCTTTGATAGAGTTTGGAGAGGAATATATCCTTATACCAGCGGAAATGAGTGAGAGTTAGACAACGTAAATTGATAAGAAGTTCTTTGGATCTTTTTAAAACAATTTGGGTATTGCCAATAAAATATTGGGTGACAGCAGTAACCAGAGTGGTAACAACATCACTAGTAGGTTGTTTGGTTATAGGATCTAGGATTGGGACGTCATCATGGTCTCTTTTAACAGTAGTTAAAATGGCTTGACGTTGTTCTTGGGTAAGGTAATTGTCCCACCAACCTTTAAATTGGCCGGAAAATCCTGAAATAAACATTCGGGCAACTGTACCATCATTATTGGTAGAAAGGTGTTTGGCTAGGGTTGCATTGGCAGCCATAACCATACGTCGGCTAAGATTTAAAATTTGATAGTCTGATCTGCCATCTAGATTCCACTCTCGAAGGTCACTACTGGAATATGAGAAAGGGGTGTCATAATGACGTTTTTCTAGTTATAAATCGATTGGGGTTGGACGAGGGTAATAATTATGGACTGGTGGTTGAGAGGCAAAAATAGAAGTTTCTTGGATTTGGTTTGGAGTCGTTGTTGTGAATTTTTCATATAAATTGTGTAACATATCATTATCTTGTAGGACATTCATTGTGCCACTATGTGTGCCAAGCTCTTTTCCTTTTCTTTTTGGTGTTGATGGATTGGGAGTAGATGTGTCGACAGTAGGGTAATTAATGGGTTCATTATCATTTAGTACTTTGGTGAGTATTTCTTTTCGTTTATTTAATTCTACTAAGAATTCATCAGAATGATTGGTAAAGGAATAGGCTGGGTATGATAAATTTTTGATCAGAGGGGGTTGACATGTTTGATCTGAAAGGGCTAAGAGATAGAGTTTATCAACTCATTCTTCAATTCGAGTTGTTTGTTCACCAATTGTTTGAAGGTGTATATTGGTATAGTTTAATTGTTCATAAACTTGTCCGATATCATAACTTGTAGCTAGAGTTGTCTGGAAGTGTGGGTTCCTTTTATAGGTGGTCTGTTATATGGTTTGACATAAAATGAAAATCTAGCACCTCGAAGAGTGCAGGTTTTGCTTGGAGGGTGTACGGATTGAACTGGTTCACGAATAAGAACAGACCAATTTTTTTGTATAACATTAAATGTGCGAAAAGAAGATGTGAAGGAACTATGATTTGATGTTGTAGGCAATATTGATTAAAATACCAATGGAAAAAGGGCATATGTTGTTGTGATTGCTGTAAAGTAAGAAAATATTCAGATCTCATAAGTTGTTATTGCTTGGTGGAATGATTTTGTTTAAAATAAATTTTATTTTTAGAATTGTAGAGAGCATTATATTCTTTGGAAAGTAGATCATGGTTAATTTTAAAATCATTTTGGATAACATTAAGGGAGAGAGATTTAATGTCAAATTCGATGTCTTGGAAACGACTAAAATCAGTTGCATAATTTGTGTGTGGGATTTGATTTGGTTGTTGTCAAGTTGAATGTAAAGGTAGATCTATAGAACGACGAGCAGGATATTGTGGAGTTTGAGTGGGAGTATGATATCTTGTAGAAGGTGGTCGGAAGGATGTTTGAGATGGAGTATGGACAAATCTGGATCATTGAAAATGGAGAACAACTGATCCATCTGGATTTTGAAGAATAGAATTTTGATTCGTTTAGGGATGTGAGGTAAGGGCTGGAACTACATTGGGTCTGACCCATGTATCGTCATCGTCTTTTGTATCAGCCTGTAGAACTTCATTCCAAGTTATGACTTATGGAACCATTACTTCAGAATTTTCTTGATGCGCATGAAATAATATGGTAGATTGTTTGGGATTTGGAGCCACATAATTGAAACCAGGATAAGAAGTAGTCATGGCCTTGAGATAGACTCGGTCACAAATCATGATGTTAAAAGATGAAGAATCCATTTTGTATCGTTTTGTTTGAATATTAAGAGTAAGGGTTTTAAGGATGGTAGGATCTATTAAAGAAACTTCAAAATTTGGAAAACATTCAAAATAAATTGGACCATGAGCAAGACTGGACTTAATAACGCCTAAGAGGGAATCATCATAGTCATGGTGGTGCATATCTCGAAGGGTGCATATAACAGATTTATTCAAATGGAGGTGAGTCATAGGTTTGACACCAACTTGGACAAGACCTAAATGAAGGAAATTGAACTTCTTTTGAAATTTAAGAATTGTATCTCGATCGAGTAATTGGAAATTTTGGTTATCTTGGGTTATAGGTAATATTTGTTCAACTGTTTAGATTTTGTAAGTCTATTTGAGTTCAAATTTTTATCATAAAGACAGTCAATATCTTTAGTAGGTAATTTCCAATTTTGCTTCAATCTTTTCTATTTCCAGATCACTTTGGTTAATAATAACTGGTTTTGTTGAGGAACCTTCACCAGAAATCAGATTAGAGAATGATTTTAATACTCTTGCCATTATAACTATAGTTGTCAACAAATGGTTCTGCTTAAGCTCTAATGATCAACGATGGCCTCCTGCCTAAAGACCTAACGGCTTACAGACTTCTGCAACTTGAGTGTTACGCCGGTTATAAGATAAGAAATAAAAATCAATCTCTCAATACTGCTAATGGTGGCTCAATGGAAATTAATTATAAAATATCTCATGCGCAAATTTGCAACCAAGATATATGTCTTAATACTGAATTCTTATTAATTAAAAATATGTCTCAATTAATTATCTTAGGAACTGCTTTCCTAACCATGATTGCACATTTTACTGTCACAAATGAAGGTATTTCGACTACCCTTATTAATCATGACAAAATTTTCAAATCCTATTTCCTCCACAGGAACATAAAATCAATACGCTCAAAACAAATCTTATTTATAAACAAAAATAAATTTGTTTACTCCAAAAAGAGTGTAAATATAGTTGTTAAGTTTTTTTTATCATCTTGACTTACTTTTGTTAAGTTACATCTTACATTATACTCACAACTCTTAAATATTAATAAGTTAATATGCAATAATAATTAAAAAAATGTTTGTATTAATTAAAGCTTTATCTTGTACTTGTTGGTTGGATTTTCAATAGATTCTATAATTGGTAGAAATTGAATTATTTCATTTCATTTTAATTAATTCAATTTTAAAAATTCACAAATTACTTAATTGAAATTGTGTGCAAGTGCAAGCATTTAATTGTATGAATTTTGGATCATTAAATTTTAAGTTGGGTACCTTTATGTTTTAAAAGGAATTAACATAGGGTAATATTAGAGATATCAATTTTTCTATTAGATAAATGATTTTTACTAAATAAATAACTAAATGTCTCACATGGGTGTGGAGTCTGCAATTTTGTGGATCTCACACCCATGTAAGACATTTGGTCATTTATTTGGTAGAAAATTTGGAGCCTATAGCATTTTCCATTGACATATTCATTCTTTGAGAAAGAAAGCAAAATTTTAAAGTGCACTCGGTTTATAAATCTATATTTAAATTTTGTTTAGTTGAAAGTTCACGCTTTAAAATACTTTGTTCATAGGGATATACTTAAGTAAAATGACCAAAATACCCATGTATATATATATGGTGTACACACAGTCCTTTTGGAAAACAAACGAAGCCCTCACACACACACACACACACACACACACACACACACACACTCTCTCTCTCTCTCTCTCTCTCTCTCTCCCCCTTCAGCTTCCTTGTCGCCTCCTCTCTCTTCTCTCTTCTCATAGTCGCCACCTTCGACGACGTCGCAACCTTCGACGACGTCGTAACTACAACAGCATCCCCTTATCTTTTCATCATTGTTGTGGCCTTCTTTTTTGGCCTAAACCATACCATCTATCATCATCTAAACAAACACCAAAATCAAGATTCAAATAAAGAAAAAAAAAATGAGATCTGAAGAAATAAGAGATCAACTTAGATATGAAAAGAATCGTAGAGCTTCTCAGCTATGGCAAAGCCGGAGGAGAGAGCGGCAATGGTAACGTTTGATGGATTTGAGGTTGTTGGAGCAACGATCGATCTGGAGGATGGAGGACTAATCGTCGTGGTTGTTGATTCATTATGGGCGAGAAGGAAGATTTATGTGACAGCGAGGATCTAATTGAGACACTTCTCATGAACGGAGATATGGGAGTCTCCGACCCTTACACTTCTATTTCATCAATTTTTTCTTTTTCAAAAAATTTTCAACAGATCACTCTTTCTCTCTCTACACTGCATCTATGCAGTGGTGGTGGTATTGAATGGTCTCAAATGAACACACACTTTAACAGATAAAGTGGTTTTATAAGCATGTAGGTGAGGATGGTTGGTTTTATGTGTATATATAATGTACAGAGCTATAGGTGGTGACCCTTTATGGTTGGCACTTACATTTTTACCTAGATCTTTCTTAAGTTCTACTATTCAATCCAAGATTTCTTTAGCAAATTTTTTTTTTTTTTGAAAATTTGTATTAAAAATGGTAGTGCTAATGTTGAATGGTCTTAAATGATCACATATTTCAATAGATAAAGTGGCTTTGATCTATTTAATCTTGTAGAAAACATAAATAAAACATATCTGAGGGAAGGAGTGGTGCGAAACCCTTTATCTGTTTTTTTTTTTTTTTAATTTTTCTATAACAATTTGTTGCTGTTGAACAAAGATGTAATATGTCTATTCAAAATTTGAATAGATAATGGCTTGGTATATTTTAATAACAATGACTTGAACAGATAAAAAATCAATAAATAGAATTCTAGGGGAAAATCAAACAGATAATAAAACTTAGATAGATATTTGAACATATAAGGGAAAAATTGAACAGATAGTCAAAAAATTAAACAGATAAAAAAATATTTGAATAGATACTCAAAAAAATTAAATAGATAGTTAAAAATTTTAATAGATAGATAAGGGCTAAAATTGAAAATAAAATGTCCTTCAAAATAACAAAATAACTTATCACCAAACTATTTTATAAATGATGGATCTCTTATTAATAAAAAAATTTACTGGACCTAATAACTTAAACAATTGCTAGATTAGACTTTTAAATAATTTTTTCAATTTTAAATATTTATGGCTTTCTTTTTTTACTATTAAACACAAACCAACGGCAAGGGCTTATACCACAATGGCATGACCTTTGTCTCTCACACATGAGAGATTGGAAGTTCAACTCTCACCAGACACATGAAAATCATACCATTATCTCCTATCTAGATTGGCAATTGCCCATCCTTCTCTAATTGACTAATCAATGAACTGGGCTTAGGATGGCCCATTCTTGATTTCTAATGCCCAAGAGAAAAAAAATATAATATAAACTTTTGAAATGCATCATAAAATTAGAAAATCATGAAAAATAAAAATAAAATTTATTTAGTGAAATAAAAAATTACATCGATACATCTATTATGTTATTAAATTTCAAGGCAATCAGGTTAAAAGTCCAAATCTCAATTTTATTTGATCAAAGTTCAAGTGCTAAAATATTTTTTTCAAAAGGACAAATTTAGATAAAATGACCAAAATACCCTTATATATATATATATATCACATACACGGTTTTGAAGAACAAAAAAATAAAAATGTTTGAGAGCTCTAAACCAAGAGCTCTAAATGAGCTCTAATGGGTGGGATCCACCCATTGATTTGATTTTTTGACTTTTTTTTTTTACCTTGCCACCTCATTAGAGCCCTTGTTAGAGCTCTAAATTTAGAGCTATATATCATTGCTCCAAAAAAATACTCTCTTTTTTTTCTCTCTTCTCTACAGTTCTTTTGCTGTTGCTTCTTCTTTTCATCTGTTGCTTCTCCTCCGTTGTTGCTGTTGCTCTTCCGTCACTGTTACTTATTCGTTGCTGCTCTACCACCATTCTCTGCTGTGAGATCCAGATCTGTAGCCTCTCTCTCTCTCTCTCTCTCTCTCTCTCTCTCTCTCTCTCTCTCTCTCTTCACCATTATTGCTTCTTCTCCACCGCTGTTGTGTTTGCGCTGCTTTTCCTCCTCCATCGCCGCTTCTTCTCCGCCGCGAGATCTAGATCCGTAGTATAGCGACTAGGTCACTGCAATCGCCACCCCAATCTGATGATGCAGATTTGAGAAAGCTTTCAACTAAAATAGAGATTTGTTAGATCTATATGCAAATCATATGTATAGAACAACAAAATACAAACATCGATCACTCTCTCTCTTACACACATACTCTCTCTCTCTCTCTTTTTCACTTTCTCTCTCTATAACTTTTTCATTTATAGATGTTTGATTTAGAGTGTTAATATTAATGTATATTAGCTTTATACTTATCTATTTGTATTAGATATATCTCATCTTATCTTTTGTATCTCTATATCTATCTCCTTGTATCTCTATCTCTTTCTATACTTATCTAGGTTTCTTTTCAGCCTATAAATACAGGCTTCTCCTATTGTATATGATCAAATTCAACATATATAAAATACACAACTTTTTCTCACTTTTATTTCAACCATTGTAACATGGTATCAGAGCTCAAGTCTTAAATCCTAGCTCCTCTTTTCTATTGCTTATTGATCGTACATAGCATTATCAGAGCACAGAGCACAAGGTTCCAGATTACACCATTATTTGTTCAACAACACTGTTTCGTTATCGTTGTTGACCAAAATTTTACAAATTTTTTATTCTTGTGCTCGGAATTCTCTCTCGATTCCAATGCCACCAGGCCCGTCGCCAAACACCACCAGACGCGCTCTCATGCGCCATTTTTATCATCGGCATGTTTAGTTTTTTGCCGCCACTCTCACACATACCCTCACGCGCCCTTCAGTTGTCGCTCACATCAGCCTAACGTCAGCCCTTCCTGCGCTCGCCTCGCACCGTCCTGCTATTATGCGCCGCGCGCCATCTCTGCTATCCTACGTTGTACCTCCGTTCTGCTAACGTGCGCCGCATCTTTTGCTGACATCATCCACGCCCTGCTGACATCATCTTTGGTCCTTCTCTTCATTTTGCTTATTTTTTGGTGATTTTGCCATTTTTCAGGCTATTTTCGATCTTTCAAACTCATTGATATGCTTTGTTTTACCTAATTTTGCTTCTACAATACCGTTTCTATTTATTTAGTCCTACCACAATATTATTATGGATCGCCATGATGCCTCCCATCTAATTTCTATTATTCTGGATTGCTCCAATTATGTTATGTAGGCCCAAGCCATGTCTTCCGTCTTGAGATGTAGGAAACTGTGGCGTATTATCATTGGGGATGTGACCAAACCGATGAAAGAGGCTGCTAAAACTACTACTAAATATGAAGACTGATTAGAAGATTGGGACAGTAAGAACTACCAGAACATTACTTGGCTTCGGAATACCTCTATTACTTTTATTAGTCTTCAGTTTGAACGTTTTCAGCCTAACTCTATTACTACTCTTGCTGACATTCGGGATTTTTTAAAAGAACGATACCAGACTATCGGTCTTGCTTATCAGTATCAACTTTAGAGTCAACTTCACCGCATACGCCAATACCCTGGTCAGTCTATTAATGAATTTCTTTCTCAGATGTATTCTATTTGGGACCAGCTTGCTCTCTCAAAACCTATCTGGCCTCACACTGATGATGCTGCTTTATTTACTACATATCGCAATCAGTAATGGTTGGTTCAATTTCTCATGGCTCTCACTACCCATTTTGAGCCTGTGCATGCATCTCTCATTCATCGCGCTCCACTGCCCACTCTTAAGCAGACTATTTTAGAGCTTTTATTTGAGGAGACTCGTCTCGGTACTCTCCAAACTCATCATGTAGACTTTGTTCTTGCCATTCCCCAATCACGGACTTCTTTTATACCAACCCAATGATCCACTGCCTGCATTTATTGTTAGAATCGGAGGCTTCCTTCTACTCATCTTCTGGTTCACTGCCAGTCAGACCCTATCAGTATTGCAACAAAATTGGTCTTGGTCATCTGCAGTAAGATTGTTTTCACAATCCCTCCTGGTCATCTTCTACTGGCCTTTCCTCTCACGATGGCTCTTCTAGGGGTAGTTCACACCGTCCTGGGAATCAATCTAGACCTTTGCTTGCTCATTGCACTGTTGCTGCTACCATTGAGGATTTCTCTAAGTCTCTTGATCTGTCTGCCCCTGTCTTTTCCCAAACTGATGTTGAGGCCCTGTTCAAACAATTTCTCTCCATCTCTGGTACACCTCTCCCTGTTGCTTTGTCTATGACTTCAGGTACATCTTCTTGGTATTTTGACTACGCATGCTGTAATCATATAACTTCCAGTTCTACTATATTTTCTTCCTTCTCTCCCTGTGCTCATATGCCGTCTATTCATACTACCGATGGGTCTCTCATGTCTGTGAGTCATGTTGGTTCTATTTCCACCTCTCATTTGTCTTTGCTGCATATTTATCATATTTCTGCTCTTACCTTAAACCTTATCTCCATTAGTCAATTATGTGAGCTTGGTCTGTTACATTTTCTACTAATAGTTGTTTAGTGCAGGACCCTCAGACGGGATAGACTCTTGGGATCGGCCGTAAGCATGGACGTCTCTATGAGCTCATTCACCTTCATGTTTCGGACTCCACACCGCTAGTTGCTTCTGCACCTGGTTCTTCTTTTTCTCCTTTTCATCTTCGGCATTGTCGCTTAGGGCACATTTCTGTTAGTAGGTTAAAGTCCTTGGTTTCTAGTGGTTAGTTAAGTCATGTATTTCCAAATAATTTTGATTGTTTGCCTTGTCAACTTGTAAGACAACCTACTTTATCATTTAATAGAAAAACTTCTGTTTCTCATGCACCTTTTGATCTCATGAATTCTGATATATGGGGACCATCACCTATTACTACCATGAGGGACTCTTGTTATTTTGTTATTTTTGTTGATGATTTTTCCCTGTTTACTTTACTATTTCTCATAAAAAATCGGTCTGACCTTAAACAACTTTATTATACCTTTGCAAAAATGGTCCAACCCCAATTTTCAAAAACATTAAAAATTTTAGCTCTGACAATGCTATGGAGTATCGGGATAGAAGTTTTCTCTCTTTTCTTTAGAGTCATGGTACTTAGCCTCATCGTTCCTATGCCAGCACGTCCTAACAAAATGGACGTGTTGAAAGGAAACATAGGCATATTCTCGACACTACTCGAGCTCTCCTTCTCTCTTCTTCCTGTCTTGAGAACTTTTGGGGGGAAGCTGCCCTTACTGCTGTGTATACTATTAACTGTGTTCCCACCCCTGTCATCAATAATCAAACTCCCTTTGAACATCTACATGGGACATGCCCTCCATATGTTAGGACCCTCTCTCTAAACGTCTTCGTGTATCCTATCATATGATTTTTTGGAAGCATAAAATGTTTTCCTCCATATCCTCATTTCACTTACCCTCCCTCTCTACTTCCATCATGTTTACTAATCATTCCATAGATCTCTTCTCTAATGAATTTGATGCAGGTTCCTCATTTGTAGAGACGCCTTTGCTAACACCTGATCCCATCCAAACTGCTCTCCCTGATGGTCCACCTCCCATTACGTCTTGTAGCTCGTTTCTTACCTTCCCACTAGCTCTTCCCACAGGTCGTTCTTATTAGGTAACTCAACCACCTATTTATCTTCGTGATTATATTGTCGGGTTTACTGTCTTTTCTACTTATGAACCTACCTTCTATCGTAAGACTTGTACTAATCCTCATTGGCAGCAAGGTATAACTGATGAACTCCAGTCTTTAACAAAAACTCATACTTGGGATATGGTTGATCTTCCACCTAGAAAGATTGCGATTGGTTGCAAATGGGTATACAAAATCAAGACCCATTCTGATGGCTCAATTGAACGTTATCATCTTGTTATAAAGGGCTTCACCTAGGAATATGACATTGATTATGAGGAGACCTTCGCTCTTGTTGCTCGGCTTATCTGTGTTCGTAGCTAGATTGCTATTGCTGCTGCTCGCCATTGGGAGCTTTTTCAGATGGATGTCACAAATGCATTCCTTAATGGTGATCTTCTTGAGGAGGTCTACATACAACCTCCCATTGGCTCTGCTTATCCAGCTCATAAGGTTTGCTAACTACAACATGCTCTTTATGGTCTCAAGCAAGCCCCATAAGCTTGGTTTGCTAAGTTCAGCTCTACCATTCATTACTTCGGCTTTACCTCCAGCTCATATGATTCTGTTTTATTTGTTCGGACCACTACTCATGGCACCACTCTTCTTCTTCTTCTTCTTCTTTATGTGGATGATATGATTGTCATCGGTGATGATATAGTTGGTATTCTTAGCCTCAAACAATTTCTCAATCGTCAGTTTGAGATGAAAGACCTTGGGACTTCAATTATTTCTTAGGGCTTGAAATCTCTTATGATTCCACTGGTTATTATTTGTCACAAGCCAAATATGCATCCAATCTTCTGGCATGTGCTGATCTTACTGACTGCAAGATTATCTCTACTCCCGTTGATCCTCAAACTCGTCTCACTCCTCTAGACAGGGATCTTCTCTCTGATACTACTGTTTATCGCCAACTGGTAAGTAGTCTTGCCTATCTCACTATGACTCGTCCTGACATTACCTATGCTGTCCATCTTGTTAGTCAGTACATGTCGACTCCCCGCACCCCGCATTATACTGCTTTATTTCGCATACTTCGTTACCTCAAAGGCACTATGTTCCATGGACTCCACTACTCTGTTCACTCTACTCTCGAGCTTCGTGCCTTTTCTGATGTTGATTGGGCAGGGGATTCTACTGATCAACGCTCCACCATAGGTTTCTGTTTCTTCTTAGGGGATTCTCTTCTTACTTAGCGCAGCAAAAAACAGTCATTCACTGCTCGCTCTAGTACTGAAGCTAAATACCACGCTCTTACTGACACTACTCAGGAACTTTTATGGCTTCGCTGGCTCCTTACTAATATGGGTGCTTATTCCCTTGGTGCTACCTCTCTCTATTGTGAGCAATCTGAATACAATCAGAGTGCCATTCAGATTGCTCACAATAATTTTTTCCATGATCGCACCAAACATATTGAGATTGATTGTCATTTCATTCGACAACATATTACACGTGACATTGTTCATCTTCTCCATATTTCTTCTGCTGATCAACCTGCTGATATTTTCACCGAAGATGAGACCAAGGCTCATCCTCATTGTTGTTTCAGTGATCTAGTTTCCAAACTCAAGTCGGTTGATGCTTACCTACCTTGAGTTTGAAGGGGGCTGTTAATATTAATGTATATTAACTTTATACTTATCTATTTGTATTAGATATATCTTATCTTATCTCTTTGTATCTCTATCTTTTTGTATCTCTATTTGTATCTCCTTGTATCTCTATCTCTATCTCATTCTATACTTATCTAGGTTTCTTTTCAGTTTATAAATACAGGCTTCTCCTATGGTATATGATTCAATTCAACATATATAAAATACCAAGCTTGTTCTCACTTTTCTCTCAACTATTGTAACACAGAGAATGTTTAATGTGCTTAATTATGGTTTGGCTGACATGATTTGTATTTATTTATGCTTTGCATTATTGTGGTTTATACTTATTTGGTTAATTTGATTTATGTTTATCTATGGGTTTCTCTCTCCACTAAGATCTTCTTGTTGATAATGATGATGATTATGAAACAATAATTTTTTGATTTTGTTTTTGTGTTGAACAAATAAGGATAAGAGAAAGAGAGAGAGAGAGAGATATAATGAAAGATTACTTAGCTTGTACAAATAAAAATATTGAATACATAAAAAATTGGATAGATAACATTTGGATAAATAGAAAATTTGCACAAATTGAAAGTTTACATGCATAGAAAAAAAAATTTGAATAGATAGATAAAAAAATTGAATAAATAGTCAACGAAAAGTCAAACAGATAAAAAAAGTCAAAGGATAAAATTGGAAACAAAATATCCTCAAAGACTTCTCACCAAATTATTTTACAGAGTGTGAACTTTTTACCAATAAAAAAAAAATCACTGAATCTAATCCCTTAAATAATTGTTAGAGTGAATTTTTCACTAATTTTCTCTAAATTTTATGCAATTTTATTCTCATGAAAATATAATTATTAGTTTCATAGTCGTTGTGCAACTCATTTTATTTAGTTGTAATTTTATTGTCTTACTAAAAATGCAAGGGCAAAAAACAAAACAAAACAAAAAAGAAGAGAGAGAGAGAGAGAGAGATCCATTTTTTAGTATACTAGGCCTGGCTTTAGAAAGCCCATTGGACTGAGAATATGGGCAGACCCATGGGCCTCACACTTTTGCGCAGGCTTAACCCATATAGTTGACAGGTTGAAACACATTTTTATTTAAGGGTACTTGCGGACTGGTCCTATTATTGGGCATTTGCACTACAGCTGATTATTATTTAATGTGTTTGGGCCTCCCAAATTGGGCTTCTTTTTTTGGGAAACAATAAAATAAAATATAGACCAAGATTTTAACAAAATCACTAGCCAAAATAATTTTTTTTTACAATTTTAAAAGAGGGCTATAAAGGAATACAGAACTCTACACCTACATGATTCACAACTGTAACGTTAAAAAGAAAAAAAAAAAAATAGCAATTCCTTTTCTTATTAGTTTATGTTCTCTCTATAATTTATTTATTTATTTGGAAAAATTACAAATTTCTTTTTTCCAAGATTTGACATTTGTAACAAAATAAATCATAAGTTTTTAATTTTATCAATTTAAATTCTAGAATTTTGATTTGTATCAATCTAAACCATCTATATATTTTCTTAACTAAACCGACACAAAAATAATCATATTTTAGTCATTAATTTAACGAAAAATGATATTTTAAACATTTTGTGTACACTTATATTGAGTTTAATAATTAAAATAATTTTTTTCCGTCAGTTTTAATTAACAAAAATAAATTGATGGTTTAGATTGAAAACAAATTGAAAGATTATGATTTAAATTGACAAAATCAAATATTTAGAGTTTATTTTGTTATAAGGGTAAAATTCTGAGTTTTTTTTACAAAAAAATAATTTTCTCTATTTATTTTTTGACAAATTTATTATCCAAACATAACTTAAAAGTGTAGTCTCAATAATTTTTTTCACCTCTTTTTTTTCTTCTTCTTCTTCTTCATTATTGAGTGTCCGTCCTTCGGTACTAGCCATGTAATTGATTAACTATATCGGAAGTGAGTGTGCGTCCTTCCGTGTTAGCCATGTAATTGATTAACTATATGGTAAGTAGTTATTTTTTTTTATTTTTTTGACTTTTTACGAAAATATATAGAAAAATAAAAAATAATAATTGACTTTTTAGTAATTATTTTTTGTACTTTTTAATTATTTTTTAGTATGTTCTCAAACTTGCCTAAATAGGTTAAAAAGTGAAAAAAAAAAATTGTGATTAGTTAAAAAATCCAAGAAATAACTAAAGTTTTTCATTAAAAAATAATTTTTTTAATATCTTTTCAAATACATTAATTTTTTAACTTTAAATTTTTTTTTTAAAAAAAAAGCTTGTTTAGATATACAAAAATAAGCAACTTATTGACTTATGGCTCACATCTTTCATAAAAAGTAAAGAGGTAGGGACTACAAATTTTACCTGCTTTTTTTACTACTTAATTCTCGTTTGGGGACTGACTATTTTAGCCAAAAAATCAAAAAGTCAACTAAAACTAGTCACATCACCTCTCTACTTTTCTGTACATCTTTTCGTAAAAAGTCAAAAAATTACTAAAATAGCCTATTCCCAAACGAGGCTTAATGAAAGTGATTTGCATATCTGATGACAAATAAAGTTTGAGACTTAAGGAGTTTATTCCTCTTTTAAGTCTCAAGTTTAAAATATCTTAGGTACTAATCTTTATGTTAAGTTAGTCTCAGAGTTTGTGGATGGCGGGATTAGTTACTCAGGAATTAGTTAAGGTACGTGCAAACTAACCTAAATATCTTGAGTTATCAAAAAAAAAAAAAACAAAGTTTGAGAGACAGAAAAATACAATTTCAAAATTTTTATTATGAAATTGCCCATAAATATTTCGAAGAGAGAAAAATAAATGGTGAGGCAAAAATATGAATTACATATAAACTTATTTTTTTTTTTTTTTCCATTTCTTTCTCTTTCTAAATTTGTATTTAAATTTATAATCTAAACATAATGTAAAGAGAATAAAATAGTGCAATTAGGGTTTGTGACCCCACTACAAGTTACATTTTAATGATATGAATTATTAATTTTTTTAGTCTTTTTATGTAAATCATCTATCTGAAAAAATCAAATTGATTTAATAATTATAATCATATAATTTCATCCTTTTTAATTTTAAAAAAATGAAAGATAAATATGTTTTAAAAATAGACAGTTCATTTTAAAAAATAAATCTAATAAAATTATGTTACGATTATTAGATTAGTCTTTCTTCTCTTCTTCTGCTTCATCTTTTTTGTTCTTCCATGAATGACATTTGACAGAGAGCCCATGATAGGGCCCTAAAACCCGGATTATATCGGTCCAATCCAAGAGTTTGGATGCAAGTTATTCTGTTTTTTAAAAGTTGAGTTGAGTTTCTCTCCAATTTGAGAGTCAAATTGAAGGTCGAGTTCATTATGTCAATAATTTTTTTATATATAAATTAATAGTTTAAATTTCATCTACTTACACTAAATAAAAAAATCTAACCCAATATTTACAATCGCGGTACAGGCCCGAAAGACTAACGGCTCGAATGGCTCGAATTTTTTCCCGCGTGAAATTTTGATTCACGTGGAGCTCACGTGTTCTGCACAAAGTGATGAAGAAAAATGAAACAAAAGAGTAGAAACCAGAGAGGAGAAAAGGGAGAGAGAGGGAGACGACCACGACGGTGAGAGAAGGTTGCAACCACGATGACGAGGGCGAGAGAGACGACGACGACCGACCTGGTGTTCACTGATGGGCGTCGCTGACCACCGTCCACCGGTGTTCGGAATCTCCATTTTGTATCTGTAGGTAAGGAATTTGAGATGTATGTTAATACAAAAAACGTTTGTCTCAACTGAATCAGGAGACAATTACTTAGCTATCTGTAGGTAAGTAATCTGTATGTTGAATCTGTAGGTAAGTAATCTGTATGTTGAATCTGTGTATATTCAGCAGATTCAACACACTGAATCTGGAGACAATTACTTACCTATCTACAATTACTTAATCTGTATGTTCTCCATTGAATCTCCATTTAATAATGATCTGTGTATGTTAAAAAAATTCTGCACTTAGTCTCCACTGCAGCTATATACCATCTGGTTATTGATCTGTGTTTGTTATTGATTGAACATCTGGTTATTGATATGTGTATGTTTAAAAAAAAAAAAATTTGGTTGTTCTGGAAGCAAGCCCTCTGTTAAACATTTCCATGGTAGTGATGTATGCCAATTGTTTGATGAAAGTCCACATAGAGAACTTAGCCTATTTTTTGTGTTGGTTGAGTTCACATGAAAAATCAGGACTTCCCTTACTGTGTAATCAACTTAACTGAACCATATATTTTCAGTTTGTTTATGAACTCCCCACCGCAACATAAATTTCCTTGTAATCAACTTAACTCAACCATAGATTTTCAGTTTGCTTTTGATTCTGTTTGTTAAAATGAATCAACCTCCTCAAGCCATGCACCACCTTCTAATCTCAGTGTGTTGAATTAATGTCAGTGTTGTTGAATTAATATCAGTGTTGAATTTCATCTCAGTTTGAGCATAACAGGAATGCACATACATGCACTTACAGTTTAGTTTCTATTTGGTTTGAAGCTACACGAACTACACACTTCAATGGACATTGATTCAACTAATCCTTCATTGAATGAGAGTGAGGAAGTTGAAGAGGCGGAAAACAATCCGTCATTAAATGACATTGGTGAAGTTGAAGAACCTATAAAGGGCATGTGTTTTAGCTCAAAGCAAGAAATATATTCGTTTTATGCAAAATATGCGAAGCACGTCGGATTTGCTGTAGCTTATAGAACACAGAATATTGGACAAGATGGGAAAGTAAAATACTTTGGAGTTGAATGTACTCGGGCACGCAAGAGAACAAAATGATCAGGAATACACCCTCTCGAACCATCTTTGTCATCATTCATTGACTGTAAAGCAAAGGTTAGAGCAACTCTATAAAAGGATGGAAGATTTAAGTTGACCACAGTTGTCCTTGAACATACGCATGACTTGATTCCTAGTGACTCACGACATTTTGTAATGAATAAGAGAATTCTTACCCCTGTGAAGAGAAGACTAGAAATAAACAATGAAGCAGGAATAGGGGTGGCTAGGAATTTTCATTCTATAGTTGTTGAAGCAAGGAGGTATGAGCCATTAACATTTGATGAACAAGATGCCAGGAATCATATTCAGAGTATGAGAAGATTGAGGCTTGGGGTCGGAGATGCTGAATCAGTTGCACTTTATTTTCATAGGATGCAATAACAAAATTCGAACTTCTATTATGCAATTGACCTCGATGAAGATGGTCGCATGCGAAACTTGTTTTGGGCGGATGCAAGGAGTAGGGCAACTTATAAAGCATTTGGGGATGTGGTTTCATTTGACACAACTTACCTCACAAACAAATATGATATGCCATTTGCTCCATTTGTAGGAGTTAATCACCATGGGCACTCAATTTTGCTTGGTTGTGGGCTAGTATCTAATGAGAACACTGAAACATTTGTCTGGCTCTTCAGAGAATGGTTAAGTTGATTGTCTGACGTTCCTCCAAAAGCTATAATAACAGACCAGTGCAGAACTATGCAAAATGCCATTGAAGTTGTCTTTCCAGAAGCTCGACATCGTTGGTGCTTATGGCATATCATGAAGAAAATTCTTGAAAAATTAAGAGGATATGCCCAATATGAATCCATCAAGCTTGCTTTGCAAAATGCAGTTTATGATTGTTTTACAAAACATGAATTTGATGAAGAATGGGAAGCGATGATTGGTAAGTTCAACCTAGATGATAATGACTGGTTGGGGGTATTA
This sequence comes from Camellia granthamiana, assembly GCA_036172215.1. NCBI lineage: Eukaryota > Viridiplantae > Streptophyta > Magnoliopsida > Ericales > Theaceae > Camellia > Camellia granthamiana. The sequence continues at coordinate 97,560,893 of CM069915.1, forward strand.
TACAGTGAGCGACACAGGTGGATTCCTGCGTATGTGAAGGATGTTTTTTGGGCTGGCATGTCGACTACACAACGAAGTGAGAGCATGAACGCATTTTTTGATGGATATGTGAACTCAAAGACAACTTTAAAGCAATTTGTTGAACAATATGATAATGCCTTGAGAAGTAAGGTTGAGAAAGAGATGAAAGCAGACTTCAAATCTCGAAACAAATTGTATGATTGCTTAACGGTATATGAGTTTGAAAAGCAATTTCGTGCAGCCTACACGAATAAAAAATTTAAAGAAGTGCAAGTAGAATTGAAACGACTATTGTATTGTCGTGCGAATCTTGTCAAAGAAGAAGGAGCTATTTGTACTTATCATGTGAAGGAGGCTGTTCTTGTGGGTGAGAAAATGAAGACTATGGAATTTGTTGTGTACTTTAATGCAACTGAATGTGAATTGCATTGTATGTGTCGGTGGTTTGAGTTTAGGGGCATTATGTGTGCCCATGCAATTACTGTGCTACTTGAGAGGTGTATATATCAGGTGCCAGATCAATACATTGTATCAAGATGGAGAAAAGATATCGAAAGAGGGTACACATGCATTCCAACCACATACACTAAAGCCGGGGCTGTTCTTAATGCAAAGTTGCATGACAAATACCACAAGATGTTGGACGAAATCATAGAAATAGCTGCCAACGATGATGGTAAACATGAAGTGCTTGATCTTGGGTTGATAGAAATCAAGGATAGAGTGAGAAAAGATCAATCGGGTAGTGCGAGTCATGCACCACCTTCTACTAATGACGTGCCACCTTCTACTAGTAATGTACCACATTGTCATAGTTCGTTGAGAAGTCCGTCTGCTCGTAGTACTACAAAAGTAAGCATGTCTGGCAACATGCTTAGTCCAATGGTTGCTCGCCGAAGAGGACGTCCATGTACGAAACGGAAGGTTAGCAAAGTGGATGCAATAGTGAATCGGTTGAAGGGAAAGAGTAAAAAGCCTCCAAAAGCTGACCCGGTTCATCAATGTCAGCCTCGGAAGTTAAATTTTCCTGGTACCGATGATATGCAAGACAATACTTATCATGAGCCGGTATGTATTTGAATTTTTATGTTGTTGGTTATTTTTTATTTTAATGTCTTCTATGTATAATGAAATTGTGTTACGATGATCATAAGGCGACGCAAACTGCACCTTACTATTTTCCTTGCATGGATGGCACACAACAGAGTATGTATGTACCGGTATGTGGTCAATGTTTAAACTAAAATATTGGTTCTTACTATTTTAATTACTATATATGTTGAATGGACAATATTTGTAAAATGTACTTCTTTATTGAATAGACACAGTTTAGTCAAATGCAAACGGTGGACAATATTGGAGGCACATCTCATACTCAAAGTTCGACAATCGCTTTCATGGTAATTTTTTATCACTGCTTTTAATTGGGAGCTATATGCATTGACTTGGCCAAGTTCTATATATTAGATGTTTTGATTGGTGAAGGTTGGGATGTAATGGAGATGTTAAAGTATTTAAATAAAGATGTCATTTTTTTCAAGAAGAGGAGCTGCTGTCTTTGCTCCGTGATGAAGAAGATGCAGAATGCTGAATCTGATTGCTGGTGCATTACCTGAAGATGGGTGACTGTTGTAAAAAATGCTCACTGAGAACTACAAATATGTTGTTGTAAATCATCTATTTGGAGATGTGTCCTTTTACTATAATGGTCATATTTTATGTTCAATGATGGCAAATGGATGTTGAATGGGCCAGATTTTGAATGTATATCTATCATGCTGAAATGTATATATCTGATAGCCACAAGTTATATTTTATGGTAATATTCCAGGTTTTGAATGTATGTTGAATTTGTATGTTGAATCTGCTGAATCTGTAGAACAGAATCTGCTGAATGAAGCATCACAGAATTTGAATGTTGAATCTGCTGAATCTGCAGAATCTGAATGTTGAATCTATGAATCTGCTGAATCTGTGTGTATGTTGAATCTATGAATCTGCTAAATCTGTCTGTATGTTGAATCTATGAATCTGCAGAACAGGTTTTGAATGTATGTTTTGAATGCTTGAAGGTTTTGAATCTGTATAACAGGTTTTGAATCTGTATGTTTTGAATGTGTATGTCTGTTAGCATAACAGGTTTTGAATGTATGTCTGTGAGCATAATAGGTTTTCAATATATGTTTTGAATCTGTATGTCTGTGAGCATAATAGGTTTTGAATGTATGTTTTGAGCATAACAGGTTTGAATCAAGGCTTGAATCTGTATGTCTGTGAACAAAACAGGTTTTGAATGTATTTGTGAGCATAACAGGTTTTGAATGCTTCAAGGCTTGAATCTGAATGCAACAATGCTCCACATTTTGTATGATTGAATGCTCCATGCAAACAGATCCATTCTGTGAATCTGCCTGAATGGTCAATCTGTTGTAGTCTATATTTTTAACAGATCTATTCAATCTGTCTGAATGCTCAATCTGTGCATCTGCCTGAATGCTCAATCTGTGCATCTGCCTGAATGCTCAATCTGTCATGCTTAATCTGTTATGCTCCACATCCATTGAAACAGATTCATCATAAAATGGTCCAGGTTATGGTTGTTCAAACAGTAAATTCATCCATTCAATCTGTTATGGTTGTTCAATCCATAATAAAACAGATCCATTGAAATTACATAATAGAATACGTCCATTACAAAATACGTCCATCACAAAATATGTCCATTACATAATAGAATAGGTCATTCACATATGTCCATTACATCCATTCAAACACTTCCCAAAATATATCTATTACATTCATTTACATGATAAAGTAAAAAAATACACAAAATACAATGACATAAGTCATTGCCTTCAAAATCTTCTCCATTCTTTCGAGCCTTCTATCATGCTCACCAATCCTTCTCCCTAGCTCATTAATTTCTTCAGTTCTTATATCTGTGGAGGCAACATCGTTGTCATCATCATCTGCGAAGGCGAAGTAATTGCAGTGTTTATTCACAGTCTACAATACAAAAGAATCGGTTAATGAAATCAGACAAATGAAATTTGTAACAAGTGAAACATTAATTTATATTACAGATACTTACATATTTGTCTGGGCAAACAAAAAACACACGTCCCTCATTTCCATTTTCATTCGTTCGTACAATGTACATGGATGCTGTTCTTCCACAATAACAGAATCTTGGCTTCAATCTTATTCTCATTCCATTAGTAGAAGATAAAGCCATTTTTTAATCTGCATAAAAAATACCAATACATTCAACTACCTCAATCTTGATAACAAAGCCACTTTAAATTCTAATGAATGTTGATTCTTATGAATGTTGAATCCTTATGAATGTTCAATGTTGATAACAAAGTGAATGCATAATATCAATGTTCACACTTACAATGTTTGTTACTCTCTTTTATTGCAGTCACTTTTGGTGTATAATATCAATGTTTACACTTACAATTCTTACAATGTATGTCCCTTATTCTATTACTCTCTTCTATTGCAGTCACTATTGGTCTATAATATTGAGAAACAGATCTAAGGACTTCACATACAATTCTGCTTCAGGTATGGTCTCACCTAGGCTGAAAGATGAATAAACTATGTCATTGAGCATAGCATAAAACTGGTCAAAGGTCTCAGACTCTGTTGTGTAACAGAATGTATTTAAACTAAATCTGAATCTGTTAGAATGTTTAAATTGAATCTGTTAGAATCAGAATCTGTGAACATTTTAGTTTAAACTGTTAGAAGCAGAATCCATTTTAAACATTTTAAACTAGTTAAACTAAAATGTTTAGCTGAGCATAGCATTCAACATTGTAACAGATTCTAACAGATTCTGCTTCAGTTTGACAGATTCTCAGGTATGGTCTAACAAATTCTCTTATTGGGGATATTGTAACTAGCGCTAACAAATTCCTACTTGTTCAACAAAACATGATTGCTTTTTTTACTAACAGAGCCATTATTATCAATCTGAACAGCTGAGGATAGCAGAGAACAGAGTAGCACAAAGCCAACCTGTATTATACAAAGCCAACCTGAACAGAGTAGAACAAGATGTTAGGTGTTTTACAATACTGCTTTTTTTTCTTCCTCCCAGGCCTTCATCCCATTGAAGGCCATTGAATTTCAGACAACAGAGTAGCACAAAGCCAACCAACAATAAATTTTAGGCAACAAAAAATTTCATTTAAAGTGGGTTCAAAATGCAACCAACATATTATGTTTTCAATACAGAGATGAGAAAGCCAACCATTATTATACAAAAAATTTCAATACAAACCAACATATTATGATTTCAATACAGAGATGAAATGCAAAACACCTAACATCCTCGACTAATTTCTACAAAATATTAGTCGTCCTCAGTCCTCCAAACATTATTATAAACCCTAATTTCTACTAAACCCTAACATGGCTAATTTCTATAAAAAATCGACTAATTTCTACGACTAAACCCTAACATGGCTCGATTTGGGGGTTTACCTCAGTCGTCCTTCGTACTGCTTCAACAGACGAGAAGGATGAGGGTTTACCTCAGTCGTCCTTCGTACTGCTTCAACAGACGAGAAGGATGAGTCCAGATGCACTCAGTCTCCACTGAAGAGATAGCAAGAGGCGAGAGGGATGAGTCCAGATCCAGAGAGGTGAGAGGACTGAGGCGTGGGTCAAGAAAAAGACGAAGAAGAAAAAAAAAAAAAAAAAAAAGAAACTCAAAACGACGTCGTTTTGAGTTTCGAGCCAATTTCGAGCCACGCCTTTCGAGCCCTTAAACATTTTTCCAATACTTAATAGGTTAACAGTAATGGTAGAGAGCCCGAATATAGGGGCTCGAATTTGGCTCGAAATTAGGGGGAAGAAGAAGGAGGAGGAGGAAGAGAAGAAAGAGAAGAAGAACTGGACTGGAGGGGCCAACACAATCGGGCGGAGGCGAAGATGGAGGCGGAGGTGGAGGCAGAGGCGGCGGCGGGCAGAGGCAGAGGCAGAGGCGGAGACGGGGCTGCGACGCCGACGAGCGACGAGCGACGAGCTGCGAGATCGGCCGACGAGCTGCGACGCTGACGAGCTGCGACGACGACGACTCTGTTTCTCTCTCTCGCCTCTGCTCTTCTTCTCTGTTCAACGAAGAAGAAGAAAAGAAAGAAAGAAAAGGAAGAGAAAGAAAAGGAAGAAAAAGAAAAAAAAAAAAAGAAAAAAAAAATCAAAACCCAAAACGACGTCGTTTTGGGTTTTGAGCCAAATTCGAGCCCCTAATTTCGGGCCCTCAAACATTATTCATAGGTTAATGAGTAAATAAAATCAAAGTAATTAATTTCTAAACAAATGCCAAAGTGACATACCTTCGATGTACGGCTCTCTTCATTTCAAATTTTAACTCCAACCATTCTCTTAGGTTATATTCATATTACGAACTTGGGTAATAACTTAAAAAGAAGAAGAGAAAATATATTAACAATGTAAATAAAATATAAATAAAATATATATTTTTTATTTCTCTTTCTTTTTTCTTTTTCTTTTTTAATTTTTACCCAACATAAGTAAAAAATGATGTAAATAGACATATAAACACATAGATTCATATTGAACAAATAAATTGAATTTCAGAATAAGAACATGCTTGAATTTACAGAAATTCATACTAAAATAAAACTAGCAAAAGGAAACCAACTGAAACCTACACTAGACAGTGTCCTTAAAACAGATTCACCGCCTCATCGGTTGGGTGCTAGAGGTTGTTCAACATCTGTCTCCCAGAATACGATGGTTGGACCAGCTACGCAATGCACTGATTGAATAGTTTCGGTGAACATTCAATGAACAGAACTTTGCAGCACTCTCTCATCGAAAGAAATTATAAATCTGGAAAACTTTTGAAAACTGAAATAGCAACAATTTCTAGTATAGAAAGCTGAAGGAGAGAGCCTCATTTTATACACATGGAGGGAGAGAGGAAGAGAAAGAGGCTCCCCTGCAACAAATGCATGAATTAATTCTGTATTAACCTGAATTAATTCTGCAAAACTAGTAGGTTTAATTCCATCATCAATAGAGGAGACTAGGTTTTGTGTATATATTCCTGCAGCCCACACATTTGACTTGGCCCAAAAAGATTAAGATGAGTGGGCTTAGCCCAACCCCCATACTCAATCCATTCTACCAAGCCTAAGCCCAAGATCCAAGATTCACAATCCACGACCCACGATCCACGGATCATGGATCACAGGCCATGGACCTGAACCCGGCCCTCTCTGGTCCGAGCAAGTTGTATAAACTAATTTATAATCATGGCAGCAACAGTAGACTACTATTAGTTATTTTTTAGTCATGTAAAACAGTGGACAATTCAATTTATTGGTTAAGGGTGAATTAATAATTTATATTCATACACTAATAATAAGGACCAACTCCTATGCATACGATTAAAATAGTAACATGCAATAAGTCATTGTGTGACACACATGGATGTGTTTACGAGCAAACAAAATATATTAATTTATTCATAAGGATGAATCAGTGCAAGAAGGCAGGAAAACATTTCTATGTGCAGGAAAAGAAGCAGAATCATTAACCGGAAATTAATTTATAGAAAATGGAACAGTAGCCTATTTATATAAATTAATCGAATTTCTAAACATGTATTTTCATATTTTGTATTATTGAAACAGTGAGCAATTCTGGGTCCGTGGTCTATGATCCGTGATCCGTGGGTCGGGGATCTTGGGCTTGGACTTGCTGGAATGGATTAAGTGTGGTGGTTGAGCTTGACACACCCATCTTAACTTAGTCTCCTTTATTGATGATGAAATTAAACCCATTAGTTTTACAAAATTAATTTAGGTTAATGCAGAATTAATTCCTGTATTTGTTGCACATGAGTCTCTTCCTCTCTCCCTCTATGTGTATAAAAGGAGGCTCTCTCCTTCAATTTTCTACACCAGAAATTGCTACTATTCCAGTCTTCAAAAGTTTTCCAGTTTTATTATTTCTTTCTGTAAGAGAGTGCTGCAAAGTTCTGTTCGCCGGAACTATTCAATTGGTGCATTAAGTAGCTAGTCCAACCATCATATCCTAGGAGACAGACGTCGAACAACCTCCAGCACGCAACTGATGAGGCGGCAAATCTGTTTTAAGGATACTGTCTAATACAAGTTTCGATTTGCTTCATTTTGTTAGTTTTATTTTAATATGAATTTTTGTAAATTCAAACAAGTTCTTATTTTGAAATTCAATTTATTTGTTCATTATTAATCTATTTATTTTATGTAGTCATACAGTTTGTATAACCAAAAAAAAAGCAAGTGGAGTCTCGTCGTAGGCAATCATAAGTAATAACCGACCTTACATAATACAATTTGATAATCATCATAATCACCAAGACTCTTTTGTTGGGTACCTACATGATGGTGCAATTAGGGAATAAAATGATGCAATTAGGGTTGGTGACCTCGCTGCAATTTACATTATAATGATATGAATCATTAATTTTCTTAGTCTTTTTATGTTAGTCATCTATCTAAAAAAATAAAATTAATTTAATAATTATAATCACATAATTTCATCATTTTTAATTTTAAAAATAAAAGAGACGGTAAATATGTTTTGAAAATAGACAATTCATTTTTTTAAAAAAATGATAAAATTATGTGATTACGATTATTATATCAGTCTTTTTTTTTTTTTTTTTCTTTTTGTTGTTTTGGGGGGACTTACGTGTATGTCCTAACAAGTGAATTTATTGTCCAGTAAGTCCTATAATAATTAATAACATTTTTCATCGAACACTATTAAAAATGTCATTAATTGTTAATTTTCAGCAACAGTTTGAAAATTTTGTCACAAAAATGTCACTAATTATATGTTTTAGTGACAGTTAAAAAAAATCGTTATAAAAAAATGTTACTAATTTTTAACTTTCAGCGACAATTTGAAAATTTTGTCATAGAAAAAAGTTATTAATTGTAAGTTTTAGCGACAATTTATAAAAATCGTGATAAAAAAAGTCACTAATTATAAATTTTTAATGACATGTAAAAAATTGTCACAAAAAATTATTTTTAACCATAATTTTAGTAAAATTTATTTTTGATAAGATTTGATGATAATTAAATTTAATTGCACCTATTGATAATTTACAATTTCTAGTTTTCTTGAATGACATTTGAAAGAGAGCACGTGATGGGCCACGAGCTTGGAGACAAGTTATTCCTATTTTCTAAAGTAGAGTTGAACTTCTTTCCAATTTGAGAAGTTCGTTATGTGAATAATTTTTTTATATTAATAGTTTAATTTCGTTCACTTACTCTAAATAAATCTAATCCAATATTTTAATAGTAGGTTAATAAAATCTAATCCAATATTTTAATAGTAGGTTAGTAAAATCTAATCCAATATTTTAATAGTTGGTTAATAAGTAAATAAAATCAAAGTCATTAATTTCTAAACAAATGCCAAAGTGACATATATCCAAATTTTAATTGCAACCATTCTCTTAGGCTATATTCATCTTATGAACTTGAATAATAAATTAAAAAGAAGACAAAAAAAGATATTAACCATTTAAATAAAATATATATTTTTTTATTTCTCTTCCTTTTTTAATTTTTACTCAACATAAGTAAAAGATGATATAAATAGACATATAACACGAGTAACAAAGAAAAAAAACAAAAAACAAAAAAAAAAACAAGTGAAGTCTCATCCAGGCAGGGACGAAATTAGGATTTCATCATTAGAGGGGCCAAAAGACAAATAAATTTTTTTATTATATACATAAGCACATATGTATGTACAATATGATATATAAATTATATCTATACACATAAAAAAAAAATTTAAATACCATATGAGGAATTTCTAATAAGATGAAAAAAAAAATTTTGTACAAAATAAAACGAAAATGCAAGATAGGAGAAGAATGAGATATGTATTTTTTATATTGGAAGGCCATTTTATGTATAAAATGAGATACATATTTTTAAAATGCTATGACAAATCATATTTTTCACATAAATAAGGGGACCATGACCCTTCATAATTTTCTCCTAATTCTGTCCCTGATCAAATAATGTAAGTGATAACCGACCATTGTGTAATACGATACATGATATAATCATAATCATCAAGACTCTGTTGTTGGGTACATACATGGTGAAACATCATCTTCATGCTCTATTTTGTGCCCTACCTACATTAAAGTCCCCACCATTCCTCCAAAACTTTTTCCTTGTCTCTAGATCCACTTGTTGCCTATATATATATGCTTACTTTGTCATCAAAATAGACATTTACAACTTTATGATTAATAATATGATCCCCAACATAGTAGCATGATTTTAGGCAATTGTTACTAAGATCCTTGCATAGTAGCATAAATTTAGGCTATTGTTTGTTACTATTGTTTTATGCAACAAATTTATTGGTGAAATGTTTGTCTCTCTCCACTCATCTCTCAATTTTTAATTTTGTGTTTGTGTTTTTTTTGTTATATGATTTTTTCTATGTATTGGTTATTCTTAATTTCAAAGGATTAGCCTAATAGTCAAAGTTTGGGATTTGAGGACATACTCCTTCTAAGATCTTAAATTCAAAATTTTTTAATTATAAACAATTTCTTAGGGTCAGTTCATATAGGGTTTTGCATTGACTTTAATTAGGACTCTCACAAGTGAACGGTGAAATTGATCTCCCAAATTGGTTGGATATCAAGTTATCATTCTTTTTTAGTTAAATGTCTGTTTTGATGTAATTATCTTTTATATTTGTAATTTATCTTTTGCCCATTAATTAAAAAACATGAAGTCCGTGTGGTTATCAACAACTGGTATTAAGATTCTCTCCATAACAAACTTAAAATGAAGATCTCCATTTCAATGTTTATAAATTGCTTATGTCATTATAAAGTTTAAACTTCAAAATAGCTTACAAAATTTTAATTTTTAAAGAATTTTCTTAAGACAGGGTCACATTAAACCCACATTGCAAAGTAAATTTTGGATATTTATAATCAACAATGATTCATCCCCCCTTTTCCCCCCACCCCCCTTTGACCCCCCCCTCTCTCTCATTGGTTACTTTTTCTTTTTCATTTTCTTTTTTTTCCTGCTCCTCCAATCACCCCCCGCCACGTGGCAAAGGGGGTGAGGGGGTGACCCCCAAAAGGGGGTCCTAAGCATTATTCATTTATAATTATCTGTAAATCAACTGTGTTTGGGATTTACACTACAAGGGTGGATTCAATATTGCCTTGTCTTGAAAGGATTTGTTGTTATGAAAAAATTAAAGTCAATAAAAAAAAAAAACTTCTCTTAGCACTGTGGTCCCTTTACTTTTGTACATGATTATTTATTTATTTATTTATTTCTGTTCCAAATTCTAATCGTAAGTGATGGAGGGACCAAATTATAACAAAATTGAAAGTGTATGATTAAAATTGTTTAAATTAAAACTACAGAAACTAAAATAAGACTTTATTTAAACAATAAAGATTGGTAGCTCGAAATTGCCTTGGCTCGAACGGCTCGACAGCCCAAAACGACGTCGTTTTGGGCTGTATTTTTTTTTTTCTTCTTCTTCTTCGTCATTTTGGGCTGAAACCAGAGGGAGAGGAGAGGGAGAGGGAGAGAGAGAAAGAGAGAGAGAGAGAGAGAGGAGGCAGCCCTCCGCCCGCCGTCGTCGTGTCGCAGCCCTCGGTCCCTCCGTCGCAGCCCTCCGCCCCTCGTCGGCTCTGCCCCGATCGCGTCACCTCCGTCGCCTCCGCCCCCTCCTCCTCCTCCTCCTCCTCCCCCCCTCCCCTCCCCCTCCATTTTTTAGGCCCCCTCCAGTCCCCTCCTCCCTCCTCCCCTCCTCTCCTCTCCTCTCCTCTCCCCTCCTTCCTCCTCCCCCTCCATTTCTGCGTCTGAAAAAAAAAAAAAAAAAACAAACAAACAAACAAACAAAAACGACATTCGGGGCATTCGAGCTACGTAGCTTTCGAGCTACGTAGCAAGACCCTTATTTAAATTACATTGACTAATGGTATAATTTACCCTTAAGAATAAAAATAAAACCCAAAAAGGACTTCTACCTAAATGGGAAAAACCGACAAGCCCTTCTCCAATTTTGGGAATTTGTTTCTACCTGTATAATTGACAAAACAATGAGCTATTTTTCAGTATCCTTGTGATCAGTATATCATCTACTGTAGTGGTGCTACATCCCTCTAATATATTATTCTTATTTTGATCTCTAATGAGGCAGAAAAGAGAGAAAGAATAGAGAGAGATAGAGAGACGAATAATGAGGAATAGAATATTCTATATCATTAGAGGTGGATTATGAGTGCTGAATTAGAATTTTCAAATATTTTTCTTTCCACAATGACAATTTCCATGAATCCATTTTTCTTATATGTCTCTTATGGTCGATCGACCACGAACAGAGCATAACTGCCAATCATGGCGGTTTCCTTCTCACATATTGCATTTGTTTGTAATTGCAGCCACTTTTGTCAAAATCTTCAAGACTATACCACTTGTCACCTTGTTACTTTCTTCTCATAACTGCTTGTAACTGTCCATTTATTTATTTGTTTTTATCTCAATATGTAAAAATTATCATACGGGTTAAGAAGACCACGTGGTCGTGTACTTATCCAATCAGATTATGTCATTTCTTCATCATTTTTTTATTTTTAACGCTATGTAATTCTTAATCTCCTGCTATTGGTTGAACACACCACCACCATAGACCATTAGACAGAATAATTACTCATCAATATGTGCTTTTTTATGGTGCTATGACTTGAATTGCCATTTGTCCTCTCCATAAAGTATCACATGTTATTTATGTTTTGTGCCACTTTCAAGTATATTGATTTGTCAAGAGACCTGCATATGAAAAAACAGTATAAATAGTGATCATATCAATGGTCCTTATAAATAGGCTAATACTATTATAGGGATAGAGAAAGAGGCAAATTAAAGGAATTATGAAAGATAATTAATTAATGGGATGAGAAATAGGTTGGCTAAATTGTAAAAGGAGTTATAATTGGATCAAGATTCTCTTTAATACTTTCTTTATCCAACCATTCTATAGCTTTTAGTCAATTACTAGAGGATAACTGAATGAAAAAAAATGTTGAAAATGATTCTCTTTTGTTATAATTTTAGTGTGAGACTGGTCATACTACACACCATACCAATTAAATCCATTTATAGTCTCTCTAGGGAGAGAGAGACAAGTGAAATACACTTAAAAGCCACTCACCCATACTTGGTTCACCTTTAAGCCTACATCAATACCTCAAAAAAATTCCATGTCGAAGGGGAATTGGTTTGGGGAAAATTAGAAAACAGATCTCTAGGTCAGGTTTGGTTTGATTTTCAAAATTTGTTTTAGAATTTTCTTTAAAATAAAAAATAGTTTGATGAAAGAAATAAAAATAAAACATGCTTATTATTTTTATAAAATTTTATCTTTTAAGGGGTCAGAAATAATTTTTAAAATTTTAAAATATTTTTTTGATATTTATTTTTATTAAATTAGTTTTTATTTTTTCATAAAAATTTCTAAAATATTTTTCTTAAAAACAAACCAAACAAGACCTTAATGTCTACGAATTGCTGCAAGTCTCTCATATTTAACACAATATATAAACAAATTTTTTTTTTTTGAGTGTAGTAATAACTAAACATAAAACTAATAGGGTAATTATTCAGTAATCCCGGATTATGGACATGTAGTATGATTGATGGAGAATGTGGATAAGTGGGGTATTGTGTTGGGTGATTGGAGAATATGATGGAACATATTAAATGATGATTGGTTAGGAAATATAAACATTTAATATTCTGAGAATATTGAATAATTTCCCAAATTAGTGCGCATCACTTTCTAGTAAAACCCACAATATTCAAATGAGGATAAAAAATAAACGAATATTGTTTGGACCATCATGTCATTAACAATCTTGATCAATTATGATTGGTCAACTCAGCTAAAATGAAATTCGAGGTTTCACCTTTCTCCTTTCCTAATTCTACTTCTGTCGAGTTTGCTAGCGATAATAAATTGAAACTATTAAATTTAATCATCATACTACAAAAAAAAGACTCTCGTTCAACCTTGTCCAAGAACTCCACCATTAGAGATGGAACTCTCCTTTCCTAAATCCACTTCTCCCGAGTTTGCTAGCGATAATAAATTCAAACTATTAAATTTAATCATCTTACTACAAAAAAAAAAAAAAGACTTTCGTTCAACCTTGTCCAAGAACTCCACCATAAGAGATGGAACTCCAAAATGGGGCAGATCATTCGTTATCTCTTGAGTAACTAACAAATATGATCAACATCATTTCACTCATAAAAATTTTAGTTACATCGCTAATTAAAATCATCACGTAAATAATATAAGATAATACTATGAATGATTACAGTATGTGTAGAGAGACATATGTCATAGCTAGCCACCAAAATCTAAATCCGTAAAGACTAGCAACCAAAAAATTAGATCTAATTTTTTCCCAAGAATTTAAGTATGTGGTAGAAATTGAATGGATTTATCGTAGAATCTATTTGTAGAATAAATTTCGATTTCTTGTCAATAAAATTTTGGATGAAATTTTTGAGTAGATAGTTCTAGAAAATCAAAATGCCATGGTAACTATTAAGAAGTGTGACAGCCATGAATCCCACATATATAATTCATGCAACTCGGGGGAATCATAACGTCATCACCTTTTTACTTCATTACATTAAATTACATTAGACTGATATAGATGTATATATTCCTTCAACTCCATTAATAAGGGTAGCTTTAATTTGCTTTTAAAAAAGATTCAATTAAATACCCAATTTGGAATCAAATTAGTCATTGTAGCCCGAATCAACTAGCTCTACCTAGCTACAAACAAAGATAGAGAGTAAATGGCTATGCAAATAAAAAATTATACAAAAAATTAATACAAATGTGATAAGTATTAATTGATCTTACCACTAACTTGCTAACCTAATTAAGTTAGTCACTATGACTCTCTTAAGCGTTTAGTCTCAAGGAGAAAGTCATAATTTTAACTCTTCCTAAAAAAAGTTGAATTGAAAGACAAACATTTGGTACTTTGAAATAGTGGAGATGCTAACTCCCATATATGCTAATATAATAAATAATAACTAATAACTGAATTTCGCCAAGTAAAAAAAAAAAAATACTTACTAACCTAACTTTGTAATATGCCACATCCTATACGTAGTGACTATATATATATATTGATTTATCTTTCCACTTGAAAGCAAAGTAGTCCATAAAAGTGGCTAAGGTGGTTTTTTTTTTTTTTTTTCTCTCTTTTTATTTTATTTTATTTTTTAAATCTAAAAAAGCATGCAATTGGTAATTACTAATACAAGTTTGTTTTGACTTTCCAAACTTATTTTTGGTGGTAAATTACTATATTATCTTTTTAGTATTGTGAAGCCTCGTAGGTACATAACAAAATTTCTAAAAGTACTAAAAGTAAAATCATTTTTCATAAATTTGCTGAAAAAAAAAAAAAAAACATCTTTTATGATTTTAGTCTTTCCCAGACAAACTTTTAACTTTTGACTTTTTTAATAAAAAAAATTACTTATTTAGGAAATCTCAAATAGAGACTTAAATTTGTATTAATATTGTAGTCACATTACATAGTTATAATAATTCTAAAAAGTTAGCCGAACGATAAAGACTTAAGGATAAAATTCTAGCTCTCGAGTTTGGATCACTCAAAGAGATTATTAGAAGTTTGTCTGATTATTAATTTGTAATCCTAAAATTAATCAAGGTATGCACAAATGAAAAGGAAAAAAAAAAAAAAAACTTGTAAATATAATTATGTTAAAAAATATCATTTTCTTTCTGGATAGCAAAACCACAATAGAGGATAAGAACTACCTAAACATGTCAATGTATATATTTATATTCCATATCCAAGAATAATCTCATGTAATTTTCAGAAATTCCCGACAGGATTATATAAAAAAAAGGTCATAAAAGTTGGAATAAAAAGAAAAAGAAAAAAAAGAAAAAAAACACGTGTAAACAAGGCAAAGAACATACCAAAAATAAACCCTAGGTATATACTTAGTGGTGATGGAGTGTGTTGTGCTATCTAGGCTGGCCACCAATACATGATTGAAATGCCAAACCAACCCAATCCCCCTTAGCCACCACTGGTCTCACCATCATGGGGCTAATGGGTTTGGACCACTACAACCCATACAAAGCCCCTAGCTCAAGCTAATGGCCACTATGTCGTGTCCTCATGGCATCCCGCCACGTGGCTCATCCTCATTCGCAACATGGCTTTCTTTCTTGAGAAAAAGTAAAGATTTGGGAAATTTATACCAAAGTTGTGGGTCCAAATAGCATCACCCTTGTTAAATTATAGAAGTGCAACCATCAAGGCTAGTCTGATTAGTCAGTGCAAAATTTATTTACCTCTGTAAGGATCTTTTTCTCTGAATATTTATTGAAACTTTTCTCTTTCATTTTAGGATTTTTTTTATTAATTATTATATATATTATATTTGATTTTCATCATTATAATTGTAATTTCTTAAGTTTCATTGTAATATTATAAATGAATTAATTTTTTTTTTTAAAATATAAGTGCAAACAGTTATGTAGTCAGGAAATTCGTTAAGAGGCATCATTTAATTAATTACAATCAATTTTATTATGTCCTATTTTTAATTCAACAAAAGTTAATAAAAATAAATTTGTACACAATATAATGAAATATTAACATTATAAAAGTAATTCAAATTTGTCCAATTACATTTACAAAAAAATTTAGAAATATTAATATACCATTATTTCAACTAGAGAGAGACTAAAACTATGCAATTTTTAGTAGGTTGAGCAGAGAGAGTTAAAGAAAAGACAAAATGAGTTTTCAACGTGGGGCAACAAGAAAAAAAAAAAAATGGTAAACACATAAGAATTATCTACTGAAAAAGAAGGGTGATTCTCAAGTAAATTCTATTTTTACAAAAATATAGAATGACACTATCATGGTTATTTTTTTTTAACAAATTTAATGGTGTCAATTTATGAAAATCTATCTAAAAAAATTTACATAATACGACGTAATATTTTTAAAAAATTTAAATTTAAATGGGTTCAACTAAATTTCAATAAAATAAAGTTTGAGCGTAAGTGAATTTATATTTTAATACAGTTAAATATTGTAACATAAAATACAACTCTCACTTATACTAGACTTGAAAATTAAGAAACAAAGCCCATAGCTCCAGCAAATGCCCACTACATCGTGTCGACTTGTCATCATGCCACGTGGCTTATCCTCATTCGCAACATGCATGGCTGGCTTTGCAGAGGAAAAGAAAAAAAGAAAAGAAAAGAATTCTTCACATATTCTGGCATTTTCTCTCACTTACTCTTTCTTTCGGTACCATTAGATCATCCAATCAGTGTAATATAATGGTAAGAGATTTCTTCCCCCTATTGTGATGAGAATAATAAAGGTGGTGTTAAAAGCCTCCTTAAAAAAGCTTCCATAAAGCAACAATTGTTGGAGGCGAATTTTCCCCACTTTTTCTTTCTTCACACCTTCTTTTACCTCTCATTTTCTATGTAAAATATTTTCCCGAGAAACCTTTTTTCTTAAAAGAGAATTCTTGCTACTGGTGCTGCCCATGACGTCCTTTGATTCAATTGGCACACTATGGATAAATCATGATTTTGAGTAACGTTATCAAAATATTTTCGATGATATAACAATATACATGGGCTAATATCGGCCAGTTGAAATATCGATCCATTATGATACATAATATTCAATATTTAATACTAGAAATAAATATGTAGTTCATGCATAGTCTGGTGTATGTAATTTGTGAATGCCTTTTGTTTATGGAAAATTCTATGAACTCAAAAAACTCATGAGAAATTTACCAAGAACGGTAGATCTATAGTGTATATTTAAAGTTCTTGTAGAGCCAGTCCAGCAAATCTTGGTCATAAATTTAGAATTCTGAGGTTTTTTTTTTTTTTTTTTTTCCTTCTAAATTTGTAATATTGCTTTTTTCTTTTTTTTTGTACAAGTGTCTCCAATTACAAGAGGTCCAACCCTCAAACTTTAAGGCCCATTTTTTATGCATTCTCCAGCATTCGTTTTCTAACAATTATACTTTACTCTGAAATTTAATCAAAAGACTAAAATATATTGTGTAGATTTAAAATTAGTGTGCTATGAGCCATATTGAAGAAGAATCTTACCCGCATATTTTAATTATGAAAAATTTTGAATAATTTTTCTAAAAATGTAGCAAAATTATTTATTCTCTCCTTACTTTTCTTGAGATCCAAACAAAATCTAATAGGTCTCAAATATAATAAATTGATCATATCATATAATTTATTCATCTAAAAGTTACATTGTCGTTGAATTTTATTAATAAATGCTCTAAATATACTTATTAATAAATTTGAAAAAGTAGTAGTACATTGTTTAGAAAAATCTATGCTATAAATAATATATAATTATTTTAAACTTTGTTTACCAACACCTTTAAAGCACTCATTAACAAATATTCATTAATTAAATCATACACTTTTCTTTTGTCAATTTGCATGGATTGAAGACATGTTGGCCCTGATATTTTGTGTAGGAGCCAATTATTTCAAAAGTAGGTCAAAATTAGCCTCAACATCACTTGTGGTTTTCTTGTCTGATAATTGCATATAGAGAATGTTCCTTACCCTTGAAGGAACAAAAATCCTATTGCCCAGAAAAATTGTCTTAGATTTTTTTTGAATAACGTATTTTATAGGGTGGAGATTGAATCAGTATAATATGAATGAATGTGATTTATAAATTGATGTTTTTGGATAAAATTTGAAATAAATTTTTTGATTTTGTAATATTATTGTTGAAATAATGCTTAATGAAAGTGATATTTGTAATAAATATTATATATATATATATATATAATTGCATATTGATGCATGATGTGTAAATGGATTGGTCATTGATTACTTTTAAACCTTTGGATTACGTGTGGCGTATATGCACTTATCTATTTTATATATTTAAGTCCTTATAGAATTAAAGAATTGAAATAAGTTAAGATAGTCAAAACTCTATTCCATTCCAACAAAATAAAACTATTTAGTTTTTTAATAATTGCAACACACTCGCTTAACAAGCTCAAATACATGGGAAAAACAAGATGGAACGAACTGATTGATGTGATTTAGCGACTTTGGTGGGTATTGATTTCGTTAAAAGTTAGAGAGAGAGCAAAAAGAATTTATGTAGTAGATTTTATTTGATTTTTCAGTTTGATCGAGTTTAATAGTATTTGTATGATTAGAGTGATTCTATATTTTGTTCATTGACGTGTGAGGTGCAACTATGGTATAAAACTAATTGAGCTGTTTGATTTAGTTTTTGGAAATTATTTTAATTTTTTTTGTTTTCATATTTTTTTTATCTTTATTTATTTATTTATTTTTTTTTATTTACAATGTAGTTAATTTTTTATTTTTTATTTTAAATACACCTACTTTAGATGCACCTAGATAGTAAAATATTTGTATAGAAAATTTTAAAATTTACTAAAGAAAAAAACAATGAAAATATTTTGTCATTTATTTTATTATTTTTAACGAACTTTTTTTTAATATATTCGTGGAAGGTAGAATTCCTCTTCATAGGGAAATCGAGATAACGTATCCCTTCTTTTATTTTGTCAAGAGAAATCAAAAAACGTCAGTGATCACCCTCGATCATGAGTGGTCATGAGAACCCTCCGACAGTCAAGTCAAAATATTGTTTGGCTATAAGAAATTTATATTTAAATGAGGGTTCTTGTATTACCTCTGCTCTATCTTTCTTACTTTACTATTTCGCCTTTTTATAGTATTCTTGACTTAAATCCTATCCGTTAGATTAATGTTTGATCCGAGAATTCTGTCCGTTTCTAGCTCTGGTCAGGCAAGTAGCCATGTTGCTTTTATTTTTAATCGTTGGATCGTCCTTTCTTAGACGACTTAGATTGCGTCAGATGTTAGTGGGCAACTTGTCAAGTGCTATGTTTGTCCGATCAATCTGATTGGACGGTTGTGCTGTTTAATAGGCTTGATCTAAGTCTCTGTATTTGCTGCTTGATGTCTCCACTATTAGATGAAAATGAATCCGACGATCCTCTATCATTCTCCTAATCTCCTTCTAAAAAGAGATATTGCTTCTCATGTGCCCGATCACACGCCGTTGTTTCGCTAGTTGTCCTTAATTGGCCCCTTAATAATCTGTTAGCCTTTTCCTTTGGACCATTTTGCCTAATTACTTTTGAATTTGGGCCAATCTTTTATCCTTCCACAATATTTATTCACAAATATACTTTGATAAGTAAAATCATATTATGTGGTACGTCGCATTAGTTTTGGTACGTAGCATCAAGTCTTGTGGTAAATAGAAAGTCACATTATGTAGCATGTTCACTTTCAGTATTGATTAAAGTCAATTTTAATATAAAAAAATAAAAATCATAAAAGCTACTTCGTTTCTTCAAACACTGTCTTATTATTATTATTATTATTTTACAATCCAATTTTGATAATTTTTAATCAAAAGTTGAAGGCTCTGTTTGTTTGTGTTCTGAAATTAATTTTCAACACTTTAGCTTGAGCATGGTGTTTGGTAAGAGTGTTGAAAACTAATTCCAAAACTCTGCCGAGAGTTCTGTCAAGAGCTCTGTCTATATGTCATACCATTCTGTGACAGCAAAGGGCGCGCGGGATGTCCGGCCGGCTGTCCGAAACAGCGAATTTTTTTTTTTTTGCAATTGATTTATATAATCAGGAAAAATATTTTCTGAAATTTTTTAAATTTTTTATGTGTTTTAAAATAATTTTGAGTTGTATGTTTAGTTATGAGTTGTAAATTTTTGTATCACATATCAAATGTCACATCAACAATTCCCCACTCAAATCAAACCTCTTTTCCAAAACTATTTTCAAAACTCTTTACCAAACAAATTTTCTACACTCAAATCATAATTCCACAACACACAAACTCAAAATATAACTCATACTCTCAAATCACATTTACAAAACTCTACCAAACACTACTGAAGTTTTTCTCCTATCCCAAAAAGTTAGCAGTGATTTTTTAGTATAGTACCCTAAAGTTATTTTTTACTGTAAAAAAGATCCTTTAGATGTGACGGACCAATAGAGAGAAAAGTCATTTGATATTCTTAGAATCTATTCAGTTATTTTTTAAAAATTAATATAAAAAAATTAGTAAGACCATCTCCAATGGTTCACCAAAACAGATATCAAATTTAAATTCTGATGAAAAATGTACTGTTCACAGCTCCAACGGTTCACCAAAAGTGATATCAGATTGAGATTTCATCAAATGCTTCATCAGATTGAGGACGAAATACTGAATTCATCAAAACACTGTTACGGACCGTTGGAGGGAGTACCCGGTCGACCAACCGGTTGTCCCGGAAAAGGTTCAGACAGTTCAGAAAAAAGTTCAAACAATTTGAAAAAAAAAAAAAAAAAAAAAAAATTCTCCTAACCGGTCGACCGGCCGGTTGACCAACCGGTTGTCCCAGCAAAGGTTCAGACAGTTCAACAAAAGGTGCAAACAATTTGGAAAAAAAAAAAAAAAAAAAAAAAATTCCTCCTAACCGGTCGACCGGCCGGTCGACCACCCGGTTGTCCCGAAGCACAAATACTGAATTTGGTACACCGTTGGAGTGAGTAGTATCAAATTTGGTGAAATGGGTCTTTTTTGGCTCAGATTTGGTGAAAAATCTGAGTTAGCGTTGGAGATGCTCTAAGTAAGTTCCATTGTTTAAATTAATAAAATCAAGTTGAAATATCACATATACTTGAGAAATTATTTTTTGTTTCTGAGACAATATCATGTGGTGCTTCAATTTGATTTTTTTGGCTAAAACAAAGGGATCTAAGTATTTTTTATTGAGTTTTTGGAAAATAATTTATCAAGTGTCAAGTAATAAATGATATAAAGCAATATTTTAAGATTACTAAATAATCACTCCATATACTTACCGAAGACAATCATATAATTTTTCTAACGAGTTGAGTAAGAAACCTATATAGTGGTCCTTACACTCAAAATAAGAAACGAGAGGAACACATTATGACGAAATGTATTTTAAATTATAATGTTATGTATTTAAAATTATAATTCAATTATATCACAACGTAACTCTAATAACTCAATAAATCGTAATTGTTGTTGTGAGGATCACATCATAACATAACCAATTAAATGTTTATAATCTGCACATTTCTATGAAGTGTATGCACCGCAAACTATCCCTAACTTGCTAGTAGGGTAGTGAAAAGGGTGGTACATATAGAGGAAGCCAAACAATAATGCAAAAGATGATAAATAAATAAATAAATAATAGGGTAAAGAAAACAGTCCAAATACGTCATAGTCCCATAGTATGTGAAGGAACACATAGAGGACATATCATTTGTGAGCTTGTGCTTGATGTTGCCTTTTTTAGTAATTAAAATTGACAAATTCGTTACTCTACTGTAGTTTCGCATATATTGTATTCCCTTTTCCTCTTTCTATCTAAAGGAACTGGGTCGCTGTTGTGTATGATGTCCACTAGTTATTATTGGATGGTCGGTGGACTCTAATTTAAAATAATTTAAATCGTTTAGTTTTTAAGATATATCAAATAAAATATATCTGTAAAAAATTAAATTAATCGAATATCAGTAAACATTTCATCAAACTCTATTTGGAGAAATTATTTAATAATCCTGAAACACCAGACCATATTTCAAACCAATCATTAATTACTTATCTCCATGTTGTTCCTCCATCTCCAACATAAATTGTGAGTCCCTACCCCTCTTTACCAATCAAAACCTTATGGATTTTTTAACGCAAATACTGAATAATCACTCATCTATTTGTATGCAGCTTTATACTTAAAATCACACCTACCATTCAATTTTTTTTTATACTAATGTGATTTGATGAAAGGGTTTCCGATATTCGATTAGTTTGATTTTTTTGAAAATATATTTTATGCAATGCATATTAAAAAGTGAACAGTTCAAATTTATTTTTTGTACGTTAAAAATTGATAATCAAATAAAAGAAATTAATACAATATTCATCAAACTTTCAGCATTTTAATAGTTAGGCCAAGTTTGGCAAGTTAAAAAAAAGTTAAAAAGTTACTCAAAAAATTAAAAAGTTATCACTATTCACCAAAAGTCAAAAATTACGGCTGCACAACTCCCAATCCTAATTTTTCCCTACACACTAATTTGTACAATTTTTTAATATACATTTTTTCATAAAAAGTCAAAAAGTTAACCCAAACATCCGTATTTTTTTTCTCAATTTTTTAGTCTAAAAAGACAAAAAGTACACTTATTTAGGACACCCCAAACAACCCCTTAATATTTTTTAAATTTATTTAAATTATTTTTATCTCATAAATTATTTATAAAAAATTAATATAAAACAATTCTCACATAAATTTACAAGTAAAAAAATAAATAAAATATAACTTTATAAAATGTACCAAAGATGACCTAATTGAGAATCACTAGTAAGTAGAGGAAGAAAAGCAGGTGGACAGAACCATATGCTCATTGCTCTCTTTCCAACTGTTTGTACCCTTTTTGACAACCTGAAGAGTGTAAACACCAACCAAAACGCCACTGTCTCTTTTTTTACTACATATTTTATTGGATTGAAAAGTTGCATTGCCTGTGGTTTATAGTGGAAATATTTTTATCCAACTTATTACGTGGCTCCTTTCTATTTGCTAGTCTCCGCCAATGGAGATGCCACTTGGAAATGCGAAAAGTCATGCTTACTGTGAAACATTTGTTGCCATCCAGATAATTTCTTTGTTTATGACTAACTTTTTCATATTTAATATTAGGGAGGGTTACCAATATTTAGAGCTGTAAACGAGTCGAGTCGAACCGAACTTTAGTATATTTAGACTTGTTTGTTAAGATTTTAATAAGTTTGAACTCGAACTCGAGCTCGAACTGAATAAAAATTTAACAAACCGAACTCGAGCCGAATTGGCTTAGGTTCAACTCGAGCTCGAGCATGTTCACGAACCTTAACAATTCAAAAAATTTATAAATTCATACTTGCATGTGAGACTAAAGTTATAATTAAAACTTTGATTATACAATTATATATACAATATATACAAACATACTAAAAAAAAGTCCTTGTTTTACTAAAATAATAATATCTATTACCACTATTATACAAATGTACTATCTATACTTAACTATTATTTATATTTATATTTTTTAAATATATTAATAGCATATTTCTCTTATTTTTTACACATACTTTTATATTATTTAATATATAAATAATAAATATTAAACGAGCCAGCTAACGAGCCGAGCTTTAGAATGTTTGAGCTTATTTATTAAAAAATTAACGAGCTCGAGCTCGAACGCAAAAAAAAATTTATGAACCGAGTTCGAACGAGCTCTTATCGAGCCGAGCTCAAGCCTGTTCACGAACGACTCTGTTCATTTGTAGCCCTACCAATAGGTGGTAATCAGAAAATTTATTTACAAAAACAATGTAAATATTATAAATATTAATAATTAAAATTATAAATTTTTTCATTAATATGTAATAATCTTTTAAAACCCCACCTGAATAGTAATTTCCCCTTAATATTACTCCTAAAAAATATTTTTTGATTTATTTTTTTGGATAACTTAGACTTTGCCCTCTTAAGTTTCATAATTTTTCACTTGGCCCTTAAGGGTTTTTTTCCCCTCACTTAGGCTCTTAACATTTGAAATTTTTCTCAAAAAACTTTTCACTTTATCTCCTTAAGTTTTACAATTTTATCACTTTGGCTCTTAAATTATTTTTTTTCACTTTGGCCCTTAATGATCGTGATAGAGAGGCGGGGCAGTCAGGGAAAGGTATAGAAGACGCGATAGAGGTGGAGAGAGGTAGTGAAAATTGGAGTAGAGCAGGGTGAAGAATGAATGGAAATTGAGGGTGAATTTAAAGAGAAAAAATATAGGGCAGTTGGAATTTGAGTTTGGACTTTGGGTCATAAAATTCAAAAGAAAAAGAAGGGAGATTACAAAAATGGTTTAGGGAGTAAATTAGAAAAAATACAAACAGTAGGGCTGAAAGGGAGAAAAAAAATACTTTGCCAAAGTGAAAAACTATGAAACTTAAGGGACAAAGTGTAATTTATCCATTTTCTTGCCACTTAGCATTTTCCATTCAAATTAGACAAAAATTAGTTTTAAGAATAAATTTAAAAAACTTATAAATGTTAAGAATTAGAGTAGAAAAAGTTTATTTTAAGGATGAAAATGAGAAATCTGCTAAACACAAGAGAGAAAAAGTATAATTTACCCTTATTATTTTTTACTTGTCCCCTCTCATTTTGCTGCCATCTGAAAAACAATTTCATTTTATTATTATTAATATTTTTTTTTTATGGAAAAAAAAATTACATAATTTCAATTAGGTGTGTGCCAAGAAATCAAATTTGCAATAATATATTTTTTTCAGCCCCACTTTTATACATATATAAAAAAAGTTTAGAATGTATCACGTAACTTTGTGCATCCTTACTGAAAGTATGTTTGTTTTGTCAGAATATTTAAAAGGCTCTTGAGATACATCAGGGCGAAGTCTAAATCTCCAAGTTATGCAATAATAATAAAGGGGATGCACTAATAAATCCCAAATTAATAATTTATACACTGTTTAGTCTTAAAAGTTTTTTTATAGACTGAAAGGTCCCATTACAATGTTTCAAACATCAGATTAATGTTTCAAATATTAGATTTCAAACATCTAATGTTCATCAGATTTCAATAATGTTTGAAATTATAAGATGAATGTTTCAAACATTAGATTTCAAACATCTAATGTTCATCAGATTTCAATAAATTTTGAAATTTAGAATGAAACATCAGATTCATTTACATCATGAACATCATGATGATGTATAAAATGGGACTAAATGGAACATAAGAAAACTTTTAGGACTAAATGGTTCAACTTTTCAGAAACTAGGATTTATGAGTAAATTTTCCTAATAATAATAATAATAATAATAATAATAATAATAATAATAATAATAATAAAATAAAATAATAAATACGGTCAAACTTGAACCTATTTATTTATTTAAAAGAAAAATGTTAACATATTTCTTAATTTTTTTCAATACTAAAATACAAAAAACATGGGTCAGATATGTTTATCGATACAATTTTATTATCTTCGTATGGTTCTGTTTCAGCACTGCTACGTAGCCCGAATATCACGGCTCGAATGGCTCAAAAATAATCTCTTACCGGTAAGAGATTATTTTCATAGGCAAAAAAATAATCTCTTACCGGTAAGAGATTATTTTCGAGCCATTCGTGCCACACTTTTTCGGGCTACGAGGAATTTCCCGTTCTGTTTAGGTATAGTATTAGACCATCTCTATCTAGCCAAAATCTCACTTTATTTCTTTAGTTAGTCATTTTTTCAATGTACACTCCAACATACATTTTATTTTGTCTATATCATTTTAAAATATTCATTTAGTGTTTTTATGAAAAAGAAAATTATAGAAAGAGAAAATAAAAGAGTAAATGCTTTAAGAATAAAAAGAATAAAAAATTAAGTGGCTAATGTGATTCAACAAAGATAGCTTAGCTACCCATACAAACAGTAAATGCTTTAAGAATAAAACACTTTAGTGGCTAATGAATAGTGATTCAACAAAAATAGCTTAGCTACCTATACAAAATTATTTTAACTAGCCTTTTGATTTTTTGGTTAGATGAATTGTTCTTGAATTTAACTAGCTATTTTAGATTTAGTAGTTTGACTAGTTTGCTTGAATGCTTTTACTTTATTTTAAAACAAACAAATTGTGGAACAAAATTAGCTTTAATTACAAAACAATAATATTGCATCATAAAAAATTACAAAAATAATAATCCTATTAAGGGTGAGTATGGTTCCGTTTGGAATGAAATCATGACCAATTCATTATTTATAGTTGCACAAAAATTAGAATCAAACTATTAAAATCATGGAATCAATCCAAACTAAACCGTTTAAATACGGTTCGATTCAGTTTGGTTTATAGCCACATATAATATAATCTGTTCACAAGAAAAATCAAGTAACATTTAAAAAAAAAATTCAACCTATCGTAAATTTTGATTTTTTGTTGTTGAGAAACATATTGCAACAGAGAAAAAAAAAAAAAAAAAAGATGATGAATCTGTAGCGCCGTTGTTGTCATCAAGGTTGACGAAGCAACATATAGTAGCTTTGTGTATTTCAATAATAAAGATTTGAATAGATAAAAAAAAAATCAACAAATAGAATTCAAGGAAAAAAATTGAATAGATAATAAAATTTGGACAGATTTGTTTAAACAGATAAGTGAAAAAAATTGAACAAATAATAAAATTTGGATAGATATTTGAACAGATAAGGTAAAAATTGAACAGATCGTTAAAAAATTAAACAGATAATTTTTTTCAACAGATAGTCAAAAAAATTAAACAAATATTTAACAAAATTCAACAAATAGATTAAAGGGTAAAATTAAAAATAAAATATCTTTCAAAACAACAAAAGAATTTCTCACCAAATTATTTTACAAAAGGTAAACCTCTCATCAATAATAAATATTCAATGGATCATGCTCTTATACCCTTTTTAGATTTGACTTTTCAACAATTTTCCTAATAAATTAATAGGACTAAACTATAGAGTCTAATCTCCTATTAGACAAGAGAAGATATTTCTTTTCTATATAATAAAAGTAATATTACATATTCAGACTTAACTACTCATAAATTATCTAAAATTATTATTTTGTGAGTTAAATTTATTTTATATATAGATCTTATATTACACAAATTTAATTTTCCCCGCACAACCATCACCTAGAAAATTCTAGGTGATTAAGTGGGGTCAACAGAATTTTCCATATAATAATTTGATGGAATATCCCAAGGATGCAAGATCAATTCATAAATGTTCCCAAATTCTAAATTGACATGAATTATGATAGTTTGAAGAAGAAGAAAAAACACTTATGAGAAATGAAAGTTTACTATTGGTTAAAAAAGCCAGCATTTTTTTAAAAAATTTAGTAACTTTTTTTTTAAAAAATTATATCAATTTTTTTTTTTTCTTTTCCGATCCGTCTTTTGTAGATGAGTTGAAAATTTCCCAAAAAAATTGAAAAAAACAAAATAAGTACATAAAAAAAAATCCATTATTTTTAGCTTCTTTTTTTTTTTTTTTTTTGTCTTTTCTAGTTTTTTTTTTTTATATACAATTTTCTTGTTCATCTTGTTGAGCTGAATTTAAAAATCTAAAACTTATTTATTTATTTTTTTTAAAAATACACTAGAAAGGAAATAAGCCCCCCCCCCCCCCCCAAAAAAAAACAAAAAGAAAAAAGAAAAAAAAAAGCCTACTACTAAAAACACTCTTCTTTTAAGACTTTTGAGTATGTGTGTCTTCAATGTGAAATATGCATGTTGGGGGGGGGGTGGGAACCTCCAAGTGAGGGTTGATAGGTCCATGACCCCATCAAGCTATCAAAAACCTTTTAAAAATATATATATATTTATAATGATAATATTTTTATTTATTATAGTTTAATCATATTAAAAATTAAGGAGTTCCATCAAATAGGAATCACAACTATTAAAAATTTTACCGTTTGAGAAGTTTAAATCACTAATTAATAATTTTTGAGTTTTTTATTTTTATTTTTATTTTGTGTCTTTTTTTTTTTAATCTTTTGTGAACTTTTTAAATATTTTGAACACATTGTTTTATTTTTTTAATTCACTTAATTTAAATAAATTTTAAAAAATAAAATATTTGTGAAAATATTCACTAAATATAAATAAAAAATTAAAATTTTTCACAAATATTTTATGTTTTAGGCACAGGGTGCATCTAAAAATAAATGACTCAAATATTTTTAAAAAAATTCTAAAGATAACAAAGCATGAAAAATAAAAATCTCGAATTGCTTTTGAAAATTCAAAATCAAATAGAGTGAATGGTGTTTAGTTAAAAGAAAATTTCCTTATAAAATTTATAAAACTTAAATTTGTGACGGAGCGTTAAATCTTAGGTCTCAATTAGTAAAAAAATTTAAATTGTGAATTGAAAAAATATGCGAACTAAACAAAAATGTTATGTTGAAATAGAATCTCTCATCACCTGCAATAACATGCATGCACTAAAATTTTTATTAAAAAATTTATTGAAAGTATATGTGTCCTAATATCATTAGTTGTCTAAATATTATTATTATTTTTTGACAACCAATTATATTTAATCTCTTACACTTTTAGTAAAAATTTAATATATAAAAATATTAGTATCTATAAAATTATTTAATTTAAATCCTCAACTATTGTTAGGCTAGTCTATAATGACTAAAAAAGCAATGAATATAATAGAATGATATTATAATCAACAAGAGTATCAAAATATAAATTTGGACCCTTTATGCTGCATGCAATATTAATAATATTATGTTTATATTATAATTTTTTTTTATTAATAGTAAAAATATTAATGTTATAGTAATTGGATTCTCTATGTCATCCTTGTATATAAGTTGCGGGAGTCAACTCCGAATCAATCCATCCATCCAGATGTCATGAGTGAATTTCTATAATTATAATTAATCTTATTTTTCTTTTAAAAATTCAATTTTTTAAGTTATATATCTTCAACTAATTTTTTATTTTTATTTTTAAATATATAAACTCATGACTCATGACTCATGAGCCAACTCACCCAATCAGAGAATCAGTTGACCTAGTAGAAATATTTATATATAGTACAATCTTTTTTTTTTTTTAACTTTAATTTCTAAGGATAATGCTCTTTAAAACTCAGCCTCCCATTTAGAAATTCGAATTGAAATTCTTCAATGAAGAGAATGTTGTGTTTTTCAATGAAATTATCAATAATCTTATAGTGATTATTCAGTATTTGGTCCATTGGAATATGATTGAAATGAAATAATCATTCATCATTTAAATAATCTAGTTTTATATTTGCTTCAAAAAAAAAAAAAAAAAAAACTTACATTGAAAATGTAATCATCATTCATGAATTTAGGAAAACAATCATTCTATTGGGAGGTCACGGAATTGCTATTTTATTCTTGTTTATATTATTTATCATCTTATATATTATTATTGTATTGATTTCATAAATACTACCACTCATGTTTATTATCATATAATGGTTATGATATTGTACGGGGAGCAAATATTCAGGCGAGCCCGTATTCCTTTCTTCCAAGCTCTGTTTCTGTCCGACCACCTGAAAGCACAACGGCGGTGAGCTACCCGGCGGTGTGTGGCCGGAAAACCCCTCCGACGCTCAAGTTAGAACCACACACCTGGAAAAATGACTAGAGAGAAGGGAGAGTGTTCGAGTGTAAGTCTTACTTACAAAAATTGTCCATCCCCTTAAGGGGTGGCGCCGAATTGTTTATATACCTCTCTGCGCCTCATATCTACTCCCAATGATCTCTCAACACGTGGCTCTGCTATCCCATCTGTCAGCACATAAACCATGCCTCTGTCAGGTCACACCATGCTGGACCTTACCTAATCCCAAATGCCAGCCTTCTCCGCTGGAGCCCGGCAGCCGAGCTGCCCAATCCATAGCCGGGCTGTGCTTCATGCCCAAGCACGCCGCTCAACAAGCTTGAGGGAACCGGGCTACTCAGCATCCCGGCTGGGCCGTGTCCGAGATATTTCGCATTCACCTTTGTCGGACTTCCTGCCGAACAAACTCATAGCTCGGTCGACTACGCCCTTCTTGGCACCGGTCATCTGCTTGGCTGGTCGGCCTTCCTGCAATCACGCAGCTCGGTCCACACAAATCGGTGCCTTAACCGAGCACCTCCTCAACCCAGTACCTGCTCGGTCAAAATATTGCCCGGCGTAACTCTATCCGGCCAAATCTATCCGGCTCGGTACCAGACCATTATTTTCCCACTCAATTGCCCCTTAATTCCGTCCGCTCTAGTGTGACAGGGATTACCCACTCCAGCCGAGATAAAATTTCATTTCTTCGATCCTCGGTCCCCGGTTGGTGCTACATCAGACCTCGGTGTCATCTCGTTTTTCCCGGCTGACGCATCAACTGCCCGTCTCTTCAACTCTGACGAAGTCATTAAATGGGGGCACGTGGCAGCTTCTTATTCGTCCTCGAGCAGCCAACCGGCTGCCGAAATTCAAAAATTTTGGCGGTTAAACACCCCTATATACAGGCCACCCCCTCCTTCTTCCTTTTCTTACTGCCATTTCTTCGTTACAGCAGCTCCAGAGCTCGTGCCCCTTCCCTTTCCTGCCGTTGCTGCGTTAGTGCCTCGAAGAAGTCCTCCTCGCCTTCTCCAGGTAAGTTCTTGTATTTTCTTGCCATTTTCTTTCACATTTCTCACATTAGGGTTTAAAAATACAGCTTTTAGAACTTAGGCACCTAAAAACATCCCAAACCTTCCATAATTCATGGTGTTCTTCATTTCTCCTGAAGAACAGCGAGGAACTGGGGCGGACCGGGCTCATGGTCTCCGTTTGATCCAAAAGAACCACAAAACCGAGAAAATAACATGTTTGTAGTGAAGACAGTAAAAACCGAGATAGTGGGAGTACTTGATCGTCCAGCCGGGCTAGTATCTGATCCGTTTGGGCGATTGAGCTCTCTAGCAGCCTTAAGAACCGGGGTGGTTTGGCACGCCTTCGGACCGAGCTAAAGTCAAGCTTGGTTTTGCGAGACCGCGCTCACACTTACCCTCCTTTTCCTGCAGAGTCCAAGGGGACCATTAACCATTCTGAAGCTCCCAAGACCGAGCAATCATCCAGTGCCAAACCACAACCGAGCTATCTTAGGACCGCCTCAAATGGGGAAGTACCGCTTTATGGTAGACACCCTGGCTGCCTTAGACGCGTTCAGGGATGAGTACGGCATCCCGGCCGATGTCCACCTCGAACTTGCAGCTGAGCAAACAACTCCTTGGGGGAGAGCCGAGCAATGCCCCTTCACCGTGCTCTCAATAGTTGAGGGAGGCCTTCGCTTTCCACTCAATCCCCTGATCACAGAATTCTTACGCTGCACCGGGCTGGCACCAACCCAAGTGTCAACAAATACATACCGGATTATCAACGGCGTTCACGAATTAAACAACCGGCTTGGCACTCAACTAGGCTTAGCCGAGATCTTAAGGCAGTACACCATGGGCCACACCGGGGACGGTCTTGCCTACTACCTGAAAATAAGACCGGGCAAGGAGAAAATAGTGACCGGCACCCCGGATAAAGACTTGCACGATGACGACTTTTTCTGGGTGTCTGGCAACTATGAAACGGCCGACGTACCGGGCTGGTTTATTAGCAAGAACTTTGGTTCTTCATGTAAGCCGCGCTTTCTTGCTCGGTCAACCCTCTTAACTGATTATTCTTTACTTAGCCATTTTTTGTTTCCTTTGCAGCAATCCAGGATCTACAGGCAAATTACCAGTTCCCAAACTCCGAGTCAATCCGAACCGTGCTCCGATACAGGCATCGGGATTGTAACGAACTGCTCGATTATCAACCTACTTACAGATACTCTGCTCCCCGCCGGGGTAGAGTCACTGACTTCCTGCGCGAGCCAACTCCACCTCCGGATCCAACTTTACCTGACATCCCCTTAATCCGGCTGACCGAGGAACAGGAAATGGCCAAGCAGAGTCGAATCCGAAATTTGCTAACTGCCACCTCAGCCGAGCTACCGGGCGTCGGCACTCCCTCATCAGCGGCCGGTCAATCCAGCGGCGCAGTGATCGGCCTCACCACACCTTCAATAGGCCAACCCCACCGAGAACCTGCGCAGCGCCGGGGTGGAAAAAGGGCTCGGCCAGATCCCTCAGCCGAGCTGGTGGCTGAGCTAGAAACCGAGCAGCCTGCAGTACAAGCCAGCACCGTACCGGCCTGGCGCCCGCTGCTGAAACACCGGGGTGCTGACATCCCGGCCAACGCCTCGGTCAAAGGCGACAAGGAACATCTGTTGGCTTTCGACCTGTCAAAGGCCCTCCTGCTGCCGTCTGACGTGGTCGGAAGTGACCACGTTCCAGACACCCAGCTGGTCAAATCGGCCGTGAAGTCAATGACCAGGGTAAGCACCCCAACCTGCTCCCAGAATTTTCAAAGTGTTTGCCCGGTTTCTTTGCTGATCAAGTTTTTTTCTTGCAGGCCATCCAGAAGCAGCACCTCGTGATGGAGCGCGTCCACCGACTTAGGCAGAGGGCAACTGATACAGCCAGCCAAGTTGAGAGCCTTCAGACCGAGCTGGGACGGGCAAAGGCATCTTTCGACCGGGCTAGCACCGAAAACAACAGACTGCTCGGCCAGCTGAATGAGGCCGAGAAGAAACGAAATGAACTCCAAGCCGAGCTTAATGCGCTGAAAGAGTCCAGGGAAAAAGACTGCGAAGATGCCAACAATGCAGGCTTCAAAGAAGTAGAAGACAACTACAAAAAGCAGGTCTTTGCAACCCAGGACATATACTTCAAGGCCGGCTGGAAGGAAGCTTGCTCTCAGCTCGGCCAGGGCCCTGAAACCGATGTGTTTGCCTCCACACCAAAAGCCTTTCTGCCGGTCTACCTTGTGCCCTATGCCAACGACGTCTTCACTGCGTTGCAGGCAGAGGCCGAGGAAGAGCTTGCTAGAGAGACGGCTGCAGACGCCGGTGAAGGAAGCAGCCCCGAGCAGAATGTCCAGAATGAGCCCGGTGATCAAGAGAGGAATGCACCGGTCAACATTGAAGATGATTTTGACAACCTCTCCCCCCTTGCATAGTTTCTCCTTGACCTTGTTTTTGTTTGTTTTTCATGTAGCCGGGCTAAGTCTCACATTTTGTAACCGGGCTAAGTACCCCACCTTTGTACTCATTTCGAATTAATGAAAAAGCTTAACTTTTATGAAGTGTTTTCATGGTTTGCTTGAGCTTCATCAACTCACTGAACCGGGATACATCACC
Organism: Camellia granthamiana; assembly: GCA_036172215.1. Taxonomy (NCBI): domain Eukaryota; kingdom Viridiplantae; phylum Streptophyta; class Magnoliopsida; order Ericales; family Theaceae; genus Camellia; species Camellia granthamiana. Next base: position 97,594,020 of record CM069915.1, read on the forward strand.
CACGGTTGAGAGACCAGATCATACCATCTCCAACCGAGGTAATTCATCTCGGCAAGAAATATCTAACTTGCACAAACATTAATCCATCCAACCGGACAAAACATCTTGGTTGGGAATTCAAAATTGGATAAAACACCAACGATTATAACCGGAGCAAAGCATCTCGGTTGGGAATTCCAAAGTTGGGCAAAACCCCGACTCCTCCAACCGGATTAGGTCCATCTCGGTTGGGCAAAACACCAACTCTTCCAACCGGAGCAAAGCATTTCGGTTGGGAATATAAAGTTGGGCAAAACACCAACTCTTCCAACCGGAGCAAAGCATCTCGGTTGGGAATCCAAAGTTGGGCAAATCACCAACTCTTCCAACCGGAGCAAAACATCTCGGTTGGGAATTCCAAATTGGCAAAACACCAACTCTTCCAACCGGAGCAAAACTATCTCGGTTGGGAATCCAAAGTTGGGCAAATCACCAACTCTTCCAACCGGAGCAAAACATCTCGGTTGGGAATTCCAAATTGGCAAAACACCAACTCTTCCAACCGGAGCAAAACATCTCGGTTGGGAATCCAAAGTTGGGCAAATCACCAACTCTTCCAACTGGAGCAAAACATCTCGGTTGGGAATCCAAAGTTGGGCAAAACACCAACTCTTCCAACCGGAGCAAAACATCTCGGTTGGGAATACAAAGTTTGAACAAAACATCAAATTTCGAAGGCAAAGAACACTTGTATATATTGACAAAAAGAATTACATTCTGAAGTGTAATGCAAAAAGCTCCTTCTTTGCAAACAAAACAATAGCTAGAAATAGTACACTTTGAGATTGGCCGCGTTCCATGGCCGAGGTATTGCTCGACCATCCATGTCCTCCAGGTGGTATGCCCCCTTGCCCGCCAGACCGGTTATCTTGTATGGTCCTTCCCAATTTGCCCCTAGCTTGCCTTCTCCTGGCACCAGGGTATTTCCCATAACTTTCCTCAGGACCCAATCACCCACCTTGAACGGTCTGGGGTGCACCAGCTTGTTGTACTTCCTGGAGAGTTCTTGCTGGTAGGCTGCCACATGGATGAGAGCCTTTTCCCCGGCGCTCTTCAGCCAGGTCTAATTCCAGAGATATAGCCTCGGTGTTCAGAGCAGGCTCAAAGCTTTCACTTCTGAGGGTGGGGCAAGCCGACTTCCAAGGGAATGACTGCCTCCATTCCATAAGCCAAAGTGAATGGAGTTTCCCCGTAGAACGCCGCGGGGTAGTCCGGTATGCCCAAAGGACGCTGGGAAGTTCCTCGGCCCACTTTCCCTTTGCCTTTTCCAACCTTTTCCTTAACCCATCCAATATGATCTTGTTCGACGCCTCGGCTTGACCGTTGGACTGTGGGTAAGCCGGAGTAGAGTTGTAGAATTCAATCTTTAAATCTTCACAAAAGCCTCTGAATAGGCGGCCGTCAAATTGGGTGCCGTTGTCGGAAATCAAGATCTTGGGGACGCCAAACCGCGTTACCACATTCTGCCAGACAAACCTCTTCACGTCTTTTTCCTTGATAGTTGTCAAGGGTTCGGCTTCAACCCATTTGGTGAAGTAATCCGTCGCCGCGATAAAGAACTTGCGGTTGCCCGGTGCAGTTGGGAGGGGTCCCACTATATCTAGCCCCCACATCGCAAAAGGCCAAGGGCTGGTGAGGGGAAGAAGTTCTCTGGCCGGCTGGTGGATCTGGTGTGCAAATTTCTGGCACTTTTCACATTTCCGGACATACTTTTGGGCGTCAGCTTGCATGTACGGCCACCAATAGCCTTGTGAAATAGCTCGGTAGGCCAAGGATCTGCCGCCGGTGTGGCTGCCGCAAATGTCTTCGTGAATTTCGTGCAGGAATGCATCCACACTGCTCGGGTGCACACATTTTAAGTACGGACCAGAGAAGGACTTCTTATACAACGCGCCAGATGGAGAGAGCCAAAACCGTTCTGACTTTACCCGGCATTTGTGTGCTTCTTTCTTCTCGGTTGGTAGAATCCGGTCTCGGAGGAACAAAATGATTGGATCCATCCACGACGGACCCAGCTCGGCGCAGAGTACTTCCGTCTGCCCGATATCTTCAATGCTTGGTCGTGGAAGAAAGTCAATTAACAAGGGATTTGGAGACGTACTATCTACCATCGATGCCAGGCCGGCCAGCTCATCAGCTCGGCTGTTTTCTTCTCGGCCAATCTGTTGGACCCTGATTGCCTGAAACTGCTTGATGCGTTCTCTGACCAAAGCTTGGTACTTCGCCATGCGGTCATCCTTTGCCTCGTAAATCCCAGAAACTTGGTTAACCACAAGTTGGGAGTCACTGTACACCATTAGCTCGGCAGCCTTCATCTGGATTGCGCTCTTGAGCCCGGCCAGAAGGGCCTCATACTCGGCTTCGTTGTTAGATGCTGGGAAGCCAAGGGTGATAGAATGTTCAATGGTTAGGCCATCTGGGGAGATAAGAACAATACCCAGCCCAGCACCGTGACGATTGGACGCCCCGTCAACAAAAAGCTTCCACATTTCCCCCAAAAAAAGCTTCCAGCAAACTGATGGATCCTGCGAGTGGTGAGGGGTGCTACAATCAAGGTTGCTCGGCCGTCCGGTTTCAAGTTCTGCGCTCACTGGCCCCACTCCAGCCCCCCTTGGTGATTCGGCACCGGACTCAGCAAGTTGGTCTGCCACGCCTAAGTCCGTAGGCGAATCACCAGGTTGCGGTATTATGCCGGCCGCAGGCTCTGTGCTGAGTAGTTCCATGACTTCCCCCCTTGGTGATGCGTTACCGGGCAGAGTTGGTGGAGTAACAACACCCAACTCTGTCGTCGCGTCACCGGTTATTGGCATTGTAGAAGTGTAGGCCACTGCGGTGGTGCGCGCTAAGTCCGCGCCGCGAATCCCACCAGGTGGTGGTATCTTTGATGAACCGGTGCGCACCTCATCATCTGCCGCGGTAATATCGACCGGGCATACCGGATGAGTTCCAGGTGAGAATTCTGCAACGAAGTCAGCCAAAGTTTGGGCTTTGATGGCAGTGCGCGGCTGATACTTCACATCAAACTGTCCCAACTCGACCGCCCACTTAAGCACTCGCCCAGAAAAATCCGCCGGTTCAAATAAAGCTTTGAGGGGGAACTCGGTCAAGACGACGATAGTATGTGCATGAAAGTAGTGCGCCAACTTTCTTGAAGCCATCATTAATGCCAAAGCGAGCTTTTCAAGAGGCAGGTACCTAGTCTCTGCCGGTAGTAAAGTCTTGCTAACATAAAAGATGGGGAGGTGCTTGATTCCTTCAGCCCGAACAAGCACCGCACTGACTGCATGCTGCGATACGGCCAGATAAAGATAAAGTTCTTCTCCGGGCACTGGCGTGACCAACAATGGCGCTGAAGACAGATATTCCTTGAGCTCGGCCAACGCTCGGTCGCATTCTTCATCCCATGAGAACTTGGATTTCAAGGACTGAAAGAAAGGACGGCAGCGATCTGATGACCGGCTTATAAATCGATTAAGCGCGGCGGCCATTCCGGCCAGATGTTGCACGTCTTTCACCGAGCTAGGCTGCTTCAACTCTTGTACGGCTCTGATTTGTGTAGGGTCCGCCTCAATACCTCGGTTTGTGACTAAGAATCCTAAAAATTTCCCGGATCCCACGCCGAAGGCACACTTAGACGCATTCAGGCGTAACTTATGCTTCTTGAGGATGGCAAACATCTCGGCCAGGTCGGACAAATGATTCGCTTGTTGCCTGCTCTTGACCACCATGTCATCAATGTAAGCCTCCATTGTCCGGCCCAGCAAAGGAGCAAACATCTTGGTCACCATCCTCTGGAAAGTTGCCCCGGCGTTCTTTAAACCAAAAGGCATAACTCGGTAGCAGAAGAGTCCCCTTGGTGTAGTAAATGAAGTGATTTCTCGGTCGGGGCCGTGCATGGCAATCTGATGATAGCCCCGGTAAGCGTCCAAGAAACTTAGCCTGTCATGGCCAGCCGTCAAATCCACAAGCTGGTCAATTCTAGGCAAAGGAAAGCTGTCTTTCGGACAGACACGGTTGACGGTCTTGTAATCAACGCAAACTCGCCACTTCCCATTCTTCTTCGGTACAACGACTGTATTTGAAATCCACCGAGGACAGTGAACTTCCTGAATTGCTCGCGCCTCAAGCAGGTTCTTGACTTCCTCCGCCACTACCTCGGCGTGATGCAATGCTGACCTCCTTGTTCGCTGAATGACCGGCTTGGCTCCGGGGAAGACGTTGAGATGATGGCAGATAAAGTTTGGATCGAGGCCGGGCATGTCATAAGGCGACCATGCGAAAACTTCAATGTTGGCCATAAGGAATTCCACCATCTCGGTCCTTTCTTGTGCTGTGAGGGTGGAGCCGATCAAGAAGAACTTGTCCGGCTGCTCGGTATCAATTCGCACTTCCACCAATCCTTCCACGGCTTTGTCTTCTGCCTTAGTGCCCACATCATCTAGCACTACCCGGTCCTCCGGTCCCTCAATCATCTGGACAAATCCCTTGGCAGCCCGGCTTCCATTGACCGCCACAAAGCACTGTTTTGACATAACCTGATCGCCCCCAATCTCCTCAACTGCCCCCATAGCCGAGGGGAATCTCATCACTTGGTGAAAGGTTGATGCCACGGCTTGCATAGCATGAAGCCAGCCCCTGCCAAGGATCAGATTGTAAGTAGATGGCACCTGTAATACCCAGAACTCAACCTGTTTGACTACTGATCCCGCTTTAACCGGCAGGATAATTTTTCCCAATGGCCACTCTGGTTGTGAGTTGAAACCGACCAATGGCGAAGTTGCTGGGGCCAAATCCGTGTCTCGAAGCTTGAGCTGTTTGAAAGCGTCGTAATACATGATCTCGACCGAACTTCCCTGATCGATCAAGATCCTTTTAACTTCAAAATTATTGACGCGGAGAGTTACTACCAAAGCGTCATTGTGCGGTGTCTGTATGCGCTCCAAATCTTTTGAGGAAAAGCTGATTACATCCTTTACTTCTGTCTTCCCCCTCTTGAGCGCAGGCTGAACTGACAATACTTCCCTCATGTGTTCTGCCTTCTTAATCATACCACGAAGCTCGCAAACACGCGCCGGTTCCACTATGCCGTGGATAGGGGTGCAAACGAGCCGAGCCGAGCCGAGCTTTGCTGGGCTCGAGCTCGGCTCGTTAAGCTATCGAGCTCGTTTATTGAGCTCGAGCTCGGCTCGATAAAGGACTGGGCTCGAGCTCGGCTCGGCTCGTTAATTTTTGTCGAACTCGAGCTCGGCTCGGCTCGGCTCGATAAATTTTTTTTTATATTATTTATATTATTTAAATATAAATTTTTAAATAAAAAATATTATTTATATTATTTAATATATAAAAAATGCATTTATATTATTATTTATATATATATTTATATATTTTTAATATATAAATAATGTATTTATATATATTTATATATTATTTAATATATAAATAATATATTTATTATATAATTTAATTATAGATAAACGAGCCGAGCCTACCGAGCCGAACACAGTCGAGCTCGAGCTCGGCTCGTTAACGAAACGAGCCCAATAATCGAGCTCGAGCTCGGCTCGTTTAGTAAACGAGCCGAGCCGAGCCGAGCCCTTACCGAGCCGAGCCGAGCCTGTTCACGAACAGCTCGGTTCATTTGCAGCCCTAGCCGTGGATGACATTCACAACCCCTTGCGGAGGTGCCTCCCGGTCATCCGGTCCACGTGGATCAACCGGAACCTGTTTTGCCTTAACACCTCCATCAATGTAGAGGTCAAGATGCCCAGCTGCCACTAGCTCTTCTAAGTGTTGCCTTAAAGGCAGACAATCCTCTGTTCGGTGGCCACGCTCCCGGTGAAAGGTACAACGGTATTTGGAATTGAAGCCTCTCTGCCCGTCGCCTAACTTAGCAGGAAACCGGACGTACTCCTCGTCACGGATTTCACTAAGTATGCGATAGATTGGAATTTTGAAGACCGTGGTGATGCTTGTTCTTGCTTTCAACCTTCTGCCTGCCTCGGCCAAATCATCTTGGGGGTAGTCATCCCGGCGGTAATCATTCCTGTCATTACGCCGCTCCCTACCCCGGTTCTTGTGGTTTGAACCTCGGTCTGACTCTTCAGCTCGGTCACTAGATCGGCCGGACTCTTGCCCGACTGCATGCACTTTTCCTGCCAACCTCTTGGGCGTTACGACCGGGACTGACTTCTCGGTTGAGGCCGAGGCATCATCCTCTACCCGGATATGCTCATTGATGCGCTGCATAAGCTGTCCCATGGTCGTAGGTTGTTGCATGGTAAGTAAGTCTCGCAGTCTATGTCCGACCGGGAGCCCACGCTTATACTGTACGATAGCAAGGTTGACCGGGCAGTCCAGTATCTCATTGAAAGTTTCCCAATACTTGGAGTTGTACGCCTTGAGTGTGTCGCTTGGTTCTATCTTGATACCCAGGAGGTGATCAACTTCCTTAGGAGTTTTGGTGTTAGTCGTGAAACGCGTTACGAAGGCTTCTGCCAGCTGTTGCCACCTTTCAATACTTCCCTCCGGTAGCCTTCCGAACCACTTCAATCCTAATTCACCCAAACTCGACGGAAAGATAAGGCACATAAGAGCATCATTCCGCCGGTGTCCGGCCATAACCTGTCGGAAATGACTTACATGCATGTACGGGTCGGTCTTTCCATCGTAAAGGGTAAACTTTGGCTGGTGGAATCCCGCCGGAAGCGGCGCTGCTTCTATCTCCAGTGAAAAAGGAGTGGCGCTCAACCTGGCCAAATCCGTATCTAGAAGGAGCGGCGCCGCTTGACGCGGTGGAGGCATTCCGACCTCCTCGCTGGCGTGGGCTCCGTAGGATAACCGCTGGAGCGCCGGCACCCTCTGAGCTTCCCGCCGGTGAGCCCGTTCCTTTAGAACTGTCCGCAAATCCTCTGTACAGGCGGAATAGGAATACCTCGACGTCGTCCCCGGACGTGAGGGTCGGTAAGTGCTATCTTGCGCGCTGGAATTCTCTGCGTGCAAGTCGGAATCACCATCTCTGTAACTCCTGGTAATAGAGATTGCCGGAGTGTGCCTCTGACTCTGGCTGGCTGAACGGCGGGAGGGGGCTGAACGGCGGGATGGGGTGCGCGCACTGTGGTCACCCACTCCAGCTACACCCTTCCTTTTGTAACGCCGCTTGAGCTCCTCCATCTCTGCCGCCATTCGCCGGATGACGGCATCTTGGTCCCGCAACTTGTGTTCCAGGCGTTTGGAGTGTGACTCTCTCCGCCGTCGGTGACCGTCTGGACTACGGGAACGGCCATGACTCCTTCCGCGCTTATCCCGCGCGTCTCCCGCCTGTCCTCCGGTGGCTGTCTCCAGGTTCACCATCGGAAGGATGGACGGGAGTCCTTCTCTCTGCCGGACAAACTCCGGGGTGGTTCCGTCGACAGCGGACAACGGAAACTCCTCGTTGTGCGCCATGAACGACGATCAGATGAACCCAGAAGACAAGGTTTTATCTGCAAGATTCCCACAGACGGCGCCAATTGTACGGGGAGCAAATATTCAGGCGAGCCCGTATTCCTTTCTTCCAAGCTCCGTTTCTGTCCGACCACCTGAAAGCACAACGGCGGTGAGCTACCCGGCGGTGTGTGGCCGGAAAACCCCTCCGACGCTCAAGTTAGAACCACACACCTGGAAAAATGACTAGAGAGAAGGGAGAGTGTTCGAGTGTAAGTCTTACTTACAAAAATTGTCCATCCCCTTAAGGGGTGGCGCCGAATTGTTTATATACCTCTCTGCGCCTCATATCTACTCCCAATGATCTCTCAACACGTGGCTCTGCTATCCCATCTGTCAGCACATAAACCATGCCTCTGTCAGGTCACACCATGCTGGACCTTACCTAATCCCAAATGCCAGCCTTCTCCGCTGGAGCCCGGCAGCCGAGCTGCCCAATCCATAGCCGGGCTGTGCTTCATGCCCAAGCACGCCGCTCAACAAGCTTGAGGGAACCGGGCTACTCAGCATCCCGGCTGGGCCGTGTCCGAGATATTTCGCATTCACCTTTGTCGGACTTCCTGCCGAACAAACTCATAGCTCGGTCGACTACGCCCTTCTTGGCGCCGGTCATCTGCTTGGCTGGTCGGCCTTCCTGCAATCACGCAGCTCGGTCCACACAAATCGGTGCCTTAACCGAGCACCTCCTCAACCCAGTACCTGCTTGGTCAAAATATTGCCCGGCGTAACTCTATCCGGCCAAATCTGTCCGGCTCGGTACCAGACCATTATTTTCCCACTCAGATATTACTACAAATTAGCTTTTTTTAACCTTTCCTAGCTTGTAATACCCCTTATCTTGAAAATGTGATGACTTGAAAATTTTACCAAGCTCTAGCACTACAACAAAAAGCATATTTGGCGACCAAAAAATTGGTCGCCAAAAGTACAAATTTCGTCGCCAAAAGAATCGGCGACAAGTACACAATTGGTCGCCAAAGGCCTGTCACTGAAAATATTGGCAACCAAATCATAAATTATCACCGTATGTAGACATTTAGCGACAAGCAAAATTGGTCACCAAAAATCATATATTTTGTCGCTATAAAATTCTAATTTGTCGCTAAAAGGTTAAGATTTGGATAAGCTATGTAGTTTTAGCGACAATTAAATGCATCGCCAAAAGTACTATTTAGCGACAAAATTAATTTGGTTGCAAAAAATCAAATTTTTAGCAACGACTAAGTTTTGGTTGGTAAAGATTCTTGGAATAACCACTAACTTTTAGTGACAAAAACAATATGTCGTTGCCAAATATATTAACAGCGACCAAAATATCACTTGTCACTAAAAATTCACGCACAAATTTTGATTTTAATAATTTTCCTGTTCAAAATAATCCAAAACACCTGTTTTTCTCTACACAATATATATACAAATGCAATGTAAATAGTAATACACCTATGTAAGACATTCATAATAATTCAAAATAATAGATATTAAACATCCCAATAAACATAATTATAATTCTCTAACAATCTGAAACATTCATACCAAAGTACTTACAAACTATTAACAACAAATCCACAAATTCATTACTAAATCCTATGTCAAAATATTTTCAAAAACACAAAACCAAATATTTTGATGCTAAACATCTAACCCACAAGTCATTTACCAAAATCTTATGTCAAAATATTTGCAAAAATACAAAACCAAATATTTTGACGCTAAACATCTAACCCATAAGTCATTTACCAAAATCCTATGTCAAAATATTTCCAAAAACACAAAATCAAATCTTCTGATGTAGCCTGAACTATTTTCCACTATTGCCAACCTGTCACACGAAAAAGAAAAAACAATATTAGATTGACAAGGAAAAAAAAAAAAAAAAAACCTCAGTATGAATTTCACAATTTTGATTTTAATTTTGTAACGGGAAGTCCAATCGGGATGATGTTTGCTCATACAAGTTTATTTAGTGTTGAGCAAGTTGTCCGTGCTAAGTTTCGGTGGTTTCGGTGGTCATTTCGTAATTTCGCCCCCCGAACATGCCTTTTAAGTCTTGTATTTTATAATTTTCCTTCTAATTTTCTAACCGAAAATCTAATCGAGATCTCGTTTATTTCTACAAGTCTATTTAGGCTTGAGCAAGCTGCCCGTGCCAAGTTTCGGCAGTTTTGGTGGTCATTTCGCAATTTCGGTCCCTGAGTGGGCTTTTTAAGTCTTGTGTTTTACAATTTTCCTTCTAATTTTCGAACCGGAAATCTAATCGAGATCTCGTTTGTTCCTACAAGTCTATTTAGGCTTGAACAGGCTGTCTGTGCCAAGTCTTGACGATTTCGGTGGTCATTTCGCAATTTCGACCCCCCGAACGGGCCTTTTAAGTCTTGTGTTTTATAATTTTCCTTCTAATTTTCTAACCGGAAATCCAATCGATGTCCCATTTGTTCTTACAAGTTTATTTAGGCTTGAGCAAGCTGGTCGTGCCAAGTTTCGGTAGTTTTGGTGGCCATTTCGCAATTTCACCCCCCAAACGGGCATTTTAAGTCTTGTATTTTACAATTTTCCTTCTAATTTTCTAACCGGAAATCCAACCGAGATCTCGTTTATTCTTACAAGTCTATTTAGGCTTGAGCAAACTATCCCTGCCAAGTTTCAGCAATTTCGGTGGTCATTTCGCAATTTTGGCCCCCCGAACGCGCCTTTTAAGTCTTGTGTTTTACAATTTTCTTTTTAATTTTCTAATCGAAAATCTAATCGAGGTCCTGTGTGTTCCTACAAGTCTATTTAGGTTTGACCAAGCTGCCTATGCCAAGTTTCGGCGATTTCGATGTTCATTTCACAATTTCGACCCTCGAACAGGCCTTTCAAGTCTTGTGTTTTACAATTTTCCTTTTAATTTTCTAACTGGAAATCCAATCGAGGTCCCGTTTGTTCTTACAAGTCTATTTAAGCTTGAGCAAGCTACCTGGAAAAGACAAATACACAACATAGATTGGAAGCTTGGATTGAAACAAAAATAAATATCAATTAAGCAATGGAATGGCATGGCATCATACAAGTCAAAACCTAGGGTTTTTCCCAAAGATACTAGGGTCGAGAAGCCAATGGATCTAGGTGTTTTGGAAGAGAGAAGATGAGTTTTAGAAAGAGAAACTCTAGATCTAGGGTTTTTGAAATGTTTAGAGAGAGAAAAATGTGAAAAAATGATGTAAAAAATGACCTTTACGAACTGATATACACACAGTCCGTTCGAGCGCAAGAAGTGATGCTCGAGCGTCAAACACAATAAGTTGTTCCGCTTGAACGCAAGAAGTGACACTCCAGCGCAGAATGCACACTTCTAGTAGTTTTGTAAACAACAGACCAACGCTCGAACACAAGAAAAGCCGCTCGAACTGAGACTGCTCAAGTGCAAAAAGACTACTCGAGTAAAGAATAAACTCTCCCAGTAGTTTTGCAGACCTGCAAAAGTACTGAGAGTTTACAAAGCCCGCTTGAGCGCAAGAAGTGCCGCTCGAGCGGAGGAGTAAAATTCTGGGCAACAAAAGTTTGAAAACTAAGCAACCAACCTGTTCCAAACACAACCATTACAATCCAATAACCAAACTCAAGGAAGTATGAAGGGAAAAAGACATGAACAACACTACGAAATCACGAAACTCGAGTCCAAGATACAAAAGGGTCGGGTTAAAACCAGAATCGCTATAAGCTATGTTCAGAACCATGTAGGGTGGTTCTATTATTTGTATAATAAGGGCCCTTTATGTTATTTATTAGCCGTGTGCCATTCTTGTAAGGGTTACACCCTTGTGTATGATGTAAGCCTCAAGGCGTTTAATTTGATTTTATAACATTTGTGCATGTTTTAGTTACGGAACATCCATTTTTATATCTCTTTCCAAAACTATGCAATGCCATAATAATATCATAAATCATTTCATTTGAAATAAAAAGATAGGGCTGCGAAACATGCTCTGGAATTTCAAAACAATACAACCTTTCTTGGAAATTTCGTCTAGAGGAAACTATAAATCGGGACCCATGTAAGCGTAGGCTATACAAGCACTAGTATTGCTATTTCACGGAAATTTCGTCTGCGGGATTGGCACCCATGTATACGCGCGGTGTTTAGGACTTTCACCATAGACACTCAAGCTAACTTGTTTCAACGAGACACCATATTTTTCTCAGCTTCACCCTTTTTTCTTAAATTCGATAATCGTTTCCAATGTATAAAAGTGAGATAATGTTCAATGTAAATAAATGAGAAAATAGTTTCAATTCACCTAGATCTCATGCAATTTCTACAACAATCATAACTATCATCCACCGATAGCCCAAAAGAGATAATTCTAAACAGATAAACAATTATCAATAAAGATAAACTCTCTAAATTTTCAAGAGGTGAGTGATAATACATATCTAACTTTACCATCCTCATCAACATCAATCCAATTTCACAATTTCAATATCAACCTCATAAATTACATAAAATCAACACTTGAGGAACTTAGGGAAAAATCCATTTTCTTTCCAAAATCAATCCCAAGTGTCAAAATCAACCATCCATTCCCAACTCAATATTATTTTTCATATCAAAATCATTTTGAAGGATTCATTTGAAAAATCCCTCTTTTGATTTTTACCAAAAACCCTAGATTTGTTCCAAATCTTCCAAAATAGCAATATTGTTTAGAAATAACAAATAACTAAGTTAAAACTTATAAAAAGTGTGAAAAGTATCCCTACCTCAAGTTTTAGAAAAAGAGAGAGAGAGAGAGAGAGAGTTGAAAACTCGAAGACGCCAAAAACCAACTTTGCTTCGATTAAAACGAAACCCTCGTCGAGCTCTGTCTTTTTAACAAAGGGACAAAGGTGAAAAGATCTACGGATCTAGGTGTATCTGAGTGAAATAGATGATTTTTAGAGAGAGTGTGAGAGAAAATAGTTTTTTCAAATGTTTAGAGAAAGAGAGAGATGAAAAAGTGATGTAAAAAGTGATTTTCACGGACTGATATATAAGCAGACCGCTCGAGCGCAAGAAATGTTGCTCGAGCATCCAGACATAAAAGATATGACCACTCGAGCGCAAAAAGTTGTCACTTAAGCGTAAAATACAAACCCTCAGTAGTTTTACAAACAAAAGACCAACGTTCGAGCACAATAAGAACCGCTCGAGCGTAGAATAGCACTTCCCAGTACTTTTGCAGACCTCCAAAAGTACTGAGAGTTCACAAAGACCGCTCGAGCGCAAGAAGTGACGCTTGAGCGAGGGAACAAAATTCTATGCAACAACAGTTTGAAAAACAAGTTACCAACCTGTTTCAAACGCAACCAACACAACCCAATAGCTAAACTCAAGGAGAAATAGTGGGAAATAAAACAAGAACAACTGTGTAAGGAAATGAAACCTAGATCCAAAACGTCAAATAGGTTGGGTTTAAACCAGAATTGCTATACAGAAAATTACCAAAGTACTTAAAAAATTCGGCAGCGGGGTGAACCCCTATAGACCCCCCTCCCCTTGAGAGAGACCCTCTCAAATCCCTATTAGATATAGAGTAGTGAACAGTACTTATCATGATCCATATACCTAGTCGTTGTTAACCTAATTTGTATCAAAGAAAGTAAAATAAAAAATTCAAACCATTATGAAGTTAAGATTTTATTAACAAGTGTGCCCTAAAAAATATTTGTTCAAAGTTTAAAAGGTTTGTATATTATTAATAGTGGAAATAGATTTTATTCGGTTAGCTTCCCATCTAGATTGTGTTGTTGGGTTTCATCACATTAACTTGTCTTTAAATTATTGAATGATCTATTCTTAAAATTATAATTGTTATCTATTTTTTATAACAAGTTTGATAAAATCACCCGATTACAGTTGTCCAATAAATTTAATTTTTGCATGTGAAAAGTGCATAATGCGAATGTTTTGGATCGTTGAGGTCAATTTGTTAATGAGCCCACCAAATTTCAACAGTAGGCAGCCAACTGAAGATAATCTTATCTTCTTTCATATATATATATATATATTATCAGTTGACCTGCGCAATGCACGTATTATTATTTTTTTTAAAAATATTTGAAAATACAATGTATATTGTAAAAGAATAATTTTAGTTTTAATTTATTAAAGTGTAATTTTAATTATTTATTCTGATAATATTGGCGCTATTGTTTCATAAAATTGTTACTTGAATACTTATATATATTACTTTTAGTTAAATTATTTATGTATTTTGATAATTTTAGTTCTATTATATTATAAAACTGTAATTATCATATAATATATTCATTTGAAAAATAAAATTATGTAGAAATAGAAATTATATAAAATTTATTTTAAAAATTAAATATAAATATGTTGTAATTAGATTATTATATAATGATTTTATATGATATATATTAAATTAAAATATCAACTATATAAAAGAAATTTAACAACGACTAATTAAGAAAGAATCACATAACAACATCTAAACCCAAAATAATAATAATAATAATAATGAAAACATTCAAACAATAGATACATCTCAAGAAGTAAATCCAAACTTTAGAAGTTTATCGAGAGTATTATTGTTGTGTATGTTTTTTCTTTTGTGAGTTGTGATTATATAAAATAATGTAGAAAATAAAGTATAATTTCATATATATAATCATTATAAAATTTAAACGATAAATTCATAATATAGAATTAGTATTAGCCATACAATAATGCATGGGAAAATAAGAAAAAAGGGGACAATTTAGCATTAAAAAAATCCTAATACTCTTGTGGTTTTTTGGTTTTTTGGGTCAGATCACCTTTATATTTTTTTGTATATTTTTTAAAAAAAAAAAGTCAAAAAAATTAAAAAACTGACTTCTAACTTTCCAAAACAAGTCTAAGCCTTTCATTTGTAGCAAAACAATAAAGCTAATGGTTCAAAATTTATATTTAAAATTTTATGAGAAAGATTATTTGTTGTTTAAATTTAACTCTTGTATAATAAAATCTACACTTAAAATGAATCTTAATTATATATTAATTTATTTTAGCGTTGAGAAGATTATAAAAAAGCAACAGTCAGGATTAATTTGGTTCAAACTTATGCATTACCAAGGTAAATATCGACCAACTTCACAGAACAAAAATACATTATGGGAGAATAAAATTTAAGAATTGCAAGAAGTATTAATTGCAAACCTGAAGATCCTCGGGGAGTGCCTCTAAGACTACAAGCGTGAAACAACGAGGGACAAATCTTCCTGGAAAAGGTTTAATATGATCATAAATTCCAAGTTATATAGATTATTTTAATTTATCATGAAAAAATATATGGAAAATAAATATTTATTGAATAGAATCTATATAAAATAGATAAAGTTAGTATAATTTAAATTAGATTTGGATTTGTGTAGAACTGTATATGTAATTAAGAAAATATTTGTTGGCGTGACTCTCTTAGAAAAAAATAAGCCCTTATAATGTACCACCTAAGCATGAGAAAAATATTACTTTTAATAATATATATATATATATAAAAGTACTTGTCATAAAAATAAATTTTATTTAAATTTTTTTAATTAATACCATTAAGACACTAGTTAACAAAATTTATAAAAAGATTTATGCGATTATTAAAAAAGTTAATGAATAATGAATCAACCCAAATGGGTGAAGTGAGTAAAAAAAAAAAAAAAAAACCAATATGTTTGGTTTCAATCTTTTGTTTTTCATATTTTTTTATTTTTAGTGAATTTTTTAAAATTTTAAGTAATTTTTTTACTTTTTTAGATGCACTATTTAAAAAGTAAAATATTTGTGAAAAAATATTTTAAAAGATTAATAAATGCATAAAAATATGAAAAATATACTTAATTTTTATATATTTTTTGTATTTAGTGAATTTTTTAAAGATTTTTTTCATAAAAATTATATTTTTTAAGTGTATTTATGTTAGGTGTGTCTAAAAATTAAAAAAAAATATTAAAAAATTTAGTGAAAATAAAATATATAAAAAATATAAAAAAATAAAATTTTTTGAAAAGTATTTTAGAAACCAAAACAAAGCAGATAAGGCTTTGGACGGATTGAGTGGCATTAGCTTTGCTTTATAGGCAGACAATGCGCATCCATACCTGGTTTCCCCACTTTTCCTTTTTGGTTTTCTCGCAAACCAATCGACTACTGCCTTTCTCTCTCACTTTTTTTCTCTCCCTTCCCTCTATCAGTAATCAATATTATTAGACATTAGGAATGAAAAAATATTATGAAAAACTTTCATGTAAATTTTCCACCCTCAAATTGATTTATAGTGTTTTATTATTTATCATGTAATTATTTTTAAATTAGTTTCATAAATTTTTTTTTAATATTTATTTCATGATATGTAGTATTACTCAATAATATTTATACACAATTTTTATTGAGAATGATACGATTAGTTATAATTTTTTTTTATCGGTGTTGCTATATGCACTAATTGGCAGACTAATTAGTATACCAACATATATTATGACATTTTCACTGTAAAACTATAAACTCTACCTATTATACAAATTACAAAGATACAAAACTTTTAAAATTATGTCACATCATTTATTAGTACACTAATTGATTGGTGCATATAGTTTTATTTTTTTTATTTCAAAATTAAAGGATTTTTTTTAAATTTTTTTTATAATCAGGTGTCCATATAAGCTTATGCGTATTTCGACTAATTTCACGATCAAGTAAATCTCGAATAGAATCCACAAACGTAACTCCCAAAAATTAGTAACATCATATATATATATATATATTATTAAAAATAGCATTTTTCTCAAGTTTAGGTGACATATTATAAATGCTTACTTCTTTTTAAAAGAGTCATGTCAGCATGTATTTTTTAATCAAATATAAGTTTTACACAAACTCAAACTTAATTTAAATTATACTAACTTTATGTATTTTATATGGACTCTGTTTGACAAATATTTTTTTCATATATTTCTCATGGTAAATTGAGATAATTCACAAATCCAATATAAATTTTGCTTTTCACTCTTAATTCTTTCAACGGTATTAAATTTTTTTTAATGCTAAATGGACTTTTTTTTCTTATTTTTCCATGCATTATTCTATGCTCAATACCAATTTTATATTATTCTATATTATTGATTTGTGGAATTTTATACTAATTATATATATGAAATTATACTTCATTTCCTACATTATTTTATACAATCACAACTCACAAGGAAAAAAAAAAAAAAAAACTTACACAATAATGATACTTTCGAAGAACATCTAAAATTTGGATTTACTACTTGACTTATTTTTTTAATGGTTGAATAGTAAGTTCTTTTATATTTTAATATCATATTATAGATGATTAATCACTTCATACACTGTGATGTATCTATCATTTAGATGTTTTCATTATTTTTTCTTTTTGAATTTAAATGTTATTATGTGATTTTTTCTTGGTTAGTCGTTATTGAATTTTTTTTATATAATTGATATTTTAATTTAATTAAGAGTGTTTATTTTACAATCTTATAATTATATATATATTATATATTATATATAAAATCATTATATGATAATCCCACTACAACGTATTTATATTTAATTTTTTAATAAATTTTATGTGATTTCTATTTCTACATATTTTTATTTCCCAAATAAATATAAAAGAAAATTAAATAGTTAAAATTAGTTTTAATTTTATGGTACTAATTTTTCTTCTAATTTAACTATTATTTTTAATATCAAAATGAATATTTATTTTACTATTTTATAATTTAATATATATCATAAAAAATTATTATATGATTATTACACTTTTATAATACGATAGAACAAAAATTATCAGAATACACAAATAATTTAACTAAAATTTATATATATATATAAATATTCAAGTAATAATTTTATAGAACGATAGTATTAATATTATCAAAATAAATAATTAAAATTTTAATTTTAATTTTAATTTTAATTTTAATTTTAATTTTAAATTAAAATTAAAATTATTATTTTATATAATATATATTATACCATCAAATATTTTTTTTAAAAAAATAACACATGTATTATACAAGTCAACTATTAATACTTCGTGAAAATTAAATATGAAATCTAAAAGGAATACACCCCAAATAAGTTACACCCACTAGAGACAGAGACAACAGTGAGTGGTTTTTGAAGGGATCAACATCATGACCTTTTGTGTACGAGTGGAGGACTGCTTGCTTCACATACGTATAAAAGCCACTCACACTCTGAGAGACGACAGGACTTATGCATGAAGGGTCCCACCTATAATATATGTATGGACGTGACGCCTCCCATTGTTTTCACCCAGATTATTCTCTTATCAACAATGGTAGAGGGTCACAATTTTTATAGTTTAAATGGTTTAAAATTATCAAAATGACGTCGTTTTGAGTACAAAACAATATCAAAATTGTCAAAACGACGTCGTTTTAGTAATTTTAAGCTATTTGAGTCACAAAAATTATGACCCTCAAACGTTTTTCATTCCCTTATTTAGGACTCTTTTGAGAAGTGAATTATAATCTATTTTTTAGATTATAATACACTTTTCTCTTTTAAAAAAAATTAATTATAATCAATTTTTAATTAAAAAATTAATTATAACCATCTTCTTAGAATAACTCTTAATTATATATATATATATATATGGCTATGGATTCCCTGCTATCCATAATTTGAATTGAAAGAAAATAAGATAATTAGTCTAAGTAATTTATATAGTTGTCTTTTAGAACAAGAAGGTTGGAACTTTAGGATTAGGATTTGAATTGATAGAACGATTATAATTCTTTTTTTGTAATATAATTTATTAATCTACTAACATATTGCGTGGTAAAAAAATAAATAAATAAAACTAGATTGGAGAACATTGTCTAGACTTATGAGATTTATTACTAGTGTTATTTTAATGATATGAATAATTTGAAATTTTTTTATATATTATTTACACAAAATTAAATCGATTCAATAATTATAATCTATTTAATTTATTGTGTTCGTCAAAAAAAAATAAAAATGAATGGTCTATTTTTAAAAACATAATTGCTGTCTCTTTTTTTTATGACAAACACAATAAATTGAATTAAATAATATTATGATTATCAAATCGGCTTAATTTTTATATAGATGATACACTCAAAGTAAAAGACAAAATGAATTGATCAAATTATCAAAACATAACTCTCAATAAACTCTTACGAACTTAAATAAAACTCTCCAGTCCATAATCTCGAGTGGAGGGAATCCACCTTCCATACACATATATATATATATTATTTAAATTAAATATGTTATGTATATATATAATAAGTAGATATCTATATAGTATATAAATATATATTATATATATATATTATTTTATTTAATTTTATGTGGGTGGTGATTATTTGTGGACGTACATTCTTGTTGATGGGGCGTTTTGCCGCCCAATCATGGTGGGTTCTGAATGTGATTCCTTTGCTTCCACTTTAAGCCATTTTCATCCAATCAAAAAAAAAAATCCCCACCTTGCTTTTACCAATTTGGCAAAATTTTTACTTCTGAGCTCTGTGCTTCCCCTCGATATTATTCTCATTTTCGCCCTGTGAATTCTCCGTTCTCCTATCCTTTCATTCTACAACAAAACTTCTGTCCTATATGTTTGGTGCAATTATAAATTGTATATAATTTATGAGATGTAAATAATTTAAATAATTATTAAAAATTAGAATAAATGTACTTTTAACTTCTATTTAATTATGCAAAAATTGCATGTCAGTGTGTATTTAAAAAAAAAAAATTACAAATTAATGATAAACTTTATAAGCATTAAAGTGTAAATTTAAAACTTTTTTCATTAGTTAGTAATTAATTTTTAAATAACCACTTGACAGTACTTTCCACTTTAATTATCAACTTTTAACTTTGTATCAAATAGGTCTTTATGTACTTACAAAAATTATTAAGGAGAAATTACAAATCATGAGTAATTTGAAAAAATAATTACGAATTCGTGAAATTTTTTATGATTTTAATTATTAATATTTATAAAGCTTACTGTTGATTGGTAATTATTTTTTGCAAATATAACTAGTGTGATATTTCTCCAATTATTATCAAAATTACATTTATAAATCATAATTATTGTGAATATGACTCACATCATATCAATTTTGAGTTTACACCAAAGCAATTATCAAGATAAAAATTATGGATAGAAAACAATTCTATGGTGGCGTAAGAGGGTCCCTCAAATGAAACAAATAATCAATCAATGTAATAGTGATAAATGTTATAAATTGATAAATAAAAAGAAAAAAATTGTAATGTTATAGAAATGTCAAAGACCAAGAGCTCATTTTCTTGTCCTGTGAATTCGTGCAGTCATTTTTTCATTCTAATATAAATCTTTTCATTTGCCAATAATAACAAAAAAAAATTATAATTTAGATTTATTTGGAACTAGTGGCGGAGCCAGGAAATTAAGTTAGAGGAGTACTTATTAATTATAATTTTTTATTTTAAAAAAAATCATGAACAATATTAAGATAATCATAATTTTATGAGATAAATTTAAACATAAAAATTACATATTCATTATTAGCAAGAACAAATCAAAATTCTATAATAGTGTGGAATAGCTCGGTGTGGGATGATGATGTAAGTTTGCAATTTTAGCACAAAAAATTATGGATCAAAATTCCTAATTTTAAAAAATAAAAATACATCATTTATAGCACAAATTATTATAAAATCTATTTAATTTTTATTTGACAGAAAAATATTAAAGAGATGACATTGCTAATAAATGATGTATTTTGAATGAAAATTATTAAACAGTCTTAGAGTATCATATGACATTACCTATGTGATGTTCAAAGTATAAAAAATCACAAATCACACTAAGTGATATGTCAACAACTTGAAAATAATAAGTTTATTATATCCAATTTATAATATTTTTCACTACACTATTGATTTAAACTACTATATAAATAATATCACATAGTGTTTCCAAAATATCAAATAACTACTTGTTGTGAACAATATAATAAATCCTTAACCAAAGAACATGTTAAAAAAAAAAAAGAATATATTTTATACATGACAATAATAAAAATAAAAATAAAAATAAAAATTCAAAACAAAGCGAGACACGTAACCCTCTGGCCCTATGCTGCCTCCGCCCCTATTTGGAACATAGACCCACCCATCGTATAAGAATTAAATATAAATCGTATTTTTTATGGTTGAAATATGTGATATTATTTAAAAGTTATTTTATTTCAATTTTAAAATCAAGCATATAATAGAAAAATCACGACAAAAGATCCTTATCCCACAGGCGTGGCTCCAAAAGACAATTGGGCTCCCTACAAATACCCCCAACACTCTCCATTTTATTTGCCATCGACCAAAGCCTCAACACACCCCAAAGCCTCCTCAAAGCAACTTCATCTTCATCAACCCTCAAAACTTCGCCAGCAACAACTCTGCACCCACTGTTGGTGCTGTTGTTGTTTGCTTGAGGTAATTAAACACATCTTTCATCTCTCTCTTTTCACTTCTTACTCTCTTACACACACACACTCACTCACACACACTCACACACACTTCTTATCTATCTATCTGTCTCCTAAAAAGCTTTGTAACTTGAGATTTTGTTTGTTTACCAAGCTTTTTCAATTTCCTTCTTGGGTTTTTCTTTGTCTAATTCTAATAATTGATTCATAAACTTTGTGCAGCGAAATATTCTTTTTTTTTATCATTCCTCTTCTCTCTCAGTCACCACCAGACAGAGAATATGTCAGGTACAGTTGGCATGGCTACTACACTTGTCTTGTCTTCTTCACCATTGAAGAAGCTTGAAGAAGAGGCTGCTCTTCCTATGGCAATTGAGAAGCAAGGCATAGTCTCAATTCTTGGATCTGACACCAAACAACTACACCAACAAACCAAAGGTTCCTCTCTGAGAAGAACTCTCTCAGCAGACATGTCTTCGAAGAAATGGTTGGCTCAAAATGGGTTCTCCCCCATGAGAAAGATCGCTTCGTCTCAAGCGATTGCGGTCTCAGCTGCAGTGGCAGACTCGTCTTCCTCGGAGGAGGGAGAAGAAGAATTTGAAAGCCCCGGACAAGACGAGGTGTGGAGGTCTATCCAATCCAAGTCTCAGAAGAAGGAGGAGATTGAAAAGCCTAGTCAAGTTGATATTTGGAGCTCAATTCTATCGCACAAGGCAAACGAGGACAAAACCGAGCTTCCTCCTCCTTATGTTCATCCTCTTGTGAAGAGATCTGCGAGCACCTTGAGCGAGAAAAGTCTCGAGGTATGCACCGAAAGTCTTGGATCGGAGACGGGCTCCGATGTGTTTTCCTCCTACCCGTCTTCAGAGAAGGGTGATGCAGAAGAGGACAAAGAAGAAGAAGAAGCCCAACAACCACAAGAAGAAAAAGAATTGCAATATTCCTTTGATATAGAGGAATTGCGAGTTGAAAAGTACAATTACTCTACTAGTAAGAAATTGGGTCTTAGCTCCTTCCCTCCTCCACTTCCTTCCCTCGCTCATCGTGATGGGCCATCCCTTCACATGCAATCTCATCGCGAAAATGGGCGATTAGTCCTTGAAGCCGTGTCCACTCCTTTGAAGAATAACTTTCGCGCCCACCGCCAGGGTGGACGCCTTATCCTCGAATTTGCCTCACAAGAACCAAATCGTGATGAAATCATTGGTCAACATCATGATGATGATGAAGTTGAAGAAATCGAACGGGTGTTTGACAACTTCAAGGAAGAAATAGACAATGAAGACGAAGAAAATGAAATAATTGAAGCGGAAGATGAAGAGGAGGATGATGATGATGATGATGATGAAGAGGGTGAGGAGGAAGTGGTGGTGGAGAAAATTGAGAACAAAATTGGAACTAAAGAGATTGGAATTGTGAAGGAGCAAGCACCAAAGTTGTCAAGTGGGGCAATAAATGTTCATAGGTCAGCAATTATGATGAAGAAGCTATTGGGCCTAGACTATAGGAACAACTCGACATGGACTACTAAGAAGTTCAATGAAGCAGTCAATTTGGGGGAGATGGAGGAGGAGGAGGAGGGTTGTCCACCACCTCTAACCACACTAGCACAATCACTTCCACGGCCAACACGTGTGGCTCGGCTAATACCCTCATCATCACCGACTACAACCACCGCCACCTCTTTCAATGCTTATGAATACTTTTGGAGGACTAAACCTACTGTGGCCAACTTGATCAACAACCCAATCACCCAACAATGCCCACCCCTTAAAAACAACTACAACAAGGTCTTTCTATCAAGTGGCAAGCCAACTGAACCAGAGATGGTGATCTTGAGAAGGAATAGGGAAGATTACTTGGTTCCTTTGTTGAGGGGTTGCAAGGAGAGCAGGAGGTCACTTTTGATATGGGAGCCTTGTACCATTGCTTCCTCTTGATCCATTTTCATCCCATCCATTATTAATTGACTAATGCTAAGAATACAGAACTAAACGCAGAACGAGTCATAAACATTCACTCAGTTGTGGGATTCATAGTATGAGCCTCATAATTATCTGAGTGTATTTTTGACATATTTTGTGTTTAATTTCTGTGTTGATAGCATTGATGTTATTAATTACTATATATTTTCTCAATCTCTTGTACCCAAATAAACATGAAAGAGAGAGAGAATACTTTGCTTTAGGTGATCAAAGAATTGGAGAGAGATGGTTTTAACAGTGTGACATATATATGTAATTTTATAAGTGTGGGGGTAGGGGGGTCATTTGTAGCTAAACAAAATCTTGGCACCATCTTTGACTTGGGTGGAGTGTCTTGTCTGTCTCTAAATTATTATATAATGGAGTACCCTTTTCTTTTTCCATAACTTTTGCAACTCCTAGCCAATGGGATTTCAATTAGGGTCATTTCTGGTCCATTTGCGGTTAATTTTGGGAGCATCATGATCAATCCTTGATTTGTTCTTGTCTTGGTTGGTTTAAGGTTTACAAGTGTGATAGATATTTCTCATTAATATATGTTTTACACTCTTCAATTTGAAACACCATACAACAAAACAGACTTGGTTATGAATCCTGATGTGTTTGGTAAAATTTAATTTGTGCTTCTTTTAACTTACTTAAGGATTATTTTAGATGATTTAAATAAGTGTATTTTTTTATTTTTTACGAAAAGATATGCAAAAAAATACGAAGTGATTGTAAGCTTATAGGATCTATATACTAGAAATCAAAACACTATGAATATAATTAACTACTAAAATATAAACTTAGATACATACCGTTTGATTCCGTTATTGTCTTGAGTTTTGCTTCATTGAAAGAAGATGGTATTCACAATTGGAAAACCTTAGCACCAGCTCTTCGCCTCTTTCTCCTAATCTTTTTGTTGTCTTTTCAATAAGGCTGACAACCCTTTGATCTGCATATATATATATATAGATATATGTAAACCCTAATAAGGATAAGAAAGGGAACTGGGCCTAAATAAAACAATTACTAGGCCCTCCCATTAAGGAACCCAAATAACTTATATAGGTCTTACACATCTGTATCACATATCCACATATAAAATAATAAACACACTGAGATAGACTATGGCCCAAAACTTTATGGATCACAATAATAATTTTGGACTCATACCAGTCAATTTATCTGAATCACGTTCAACCCGTTTTTCATAAACCAAACAAAATATAATCATTGACAACCTAATTTATAACAAATTCTTGCATTCTCCGACGTAGGCAACATTGACTACTAATTTAAGAAAATATTTTATTTAAGAAAAAAATGACTCTCGGGTTAAACAACTTTAGTGGCCACATAAACATGATTCAGAATAGAAATATCTCAGCACAGAATTCCGTTCAATGAGAAATATTAATATCGAACTGTAGCGATAATTATGCTATTGAACAACACAACACCTTCCACAATTACAAACACTAATATCTCACCAACATAGATTCCTATATGTAATAAAGTGTAGTGTGGAATTTCAGCATAATTGATCCAAAAATTATATAACATGCTAATTCCACATTCAGTCCTCTGTATGGTCTTGATAAGACCCTGCAAGGAATTTTATTCCATTTTACACTTCCAAAAGAAGCCTTTATTCCTCTAAACCGAGGTCTTTCATGCTTTGAACCAAGCATCAACTTTATGGATCCATATACACTTCTAAACCGAAGCATTATACATTTCTAAATTAAAGTGTCAATCTTTATATCTCAAAATTTAAATATAACTGTAAGAGTTCATATAAGACGAATACATACATAACAGTTACCATTTATGTGTACACACATAACTATAAATAAAATGTGAATAAACACATTAAATTTTATTAACTGAAATACACCATAGAAAATATTCATGGGTAAAAAATTTCTTTAACCAAGCACATAAAAAACTGTAAAGTACCCATATGCTCAATATATTTAGCAAACTAAAATTTGGCCTAAGCCCTATATTTAGAGGATCAACTAGTATGTATTCTATAACATATGCTCATAAAGAATATCATTTGTAACAACTTTCTAATTCTGAAGTACTTTAAATTTACCATCAGAGCTTTTGTTATTCTTCATAGAGAAAATTAAAACCATATACAATAATACATCTCTATAGGTTTGGAAATGAAATTAACAATTCCAAACTCTGAAATAAAATTCTTTAATTACATAATTCAAGTCGAACTCTCACTACAACAAAAAAGACCTTTGGTGACAAACTGATTTTGTCTCCAAATATCAAATTTTCATCACTAAAGTGATCTGTGATGAAAAAAATTTGTCACCACGTTTGTCACCTATACGTTGTTGCTAAAAGTACCTGGTGATGAAAAATAGTTTCGTCGCCTATTTTTCATTTTTGGCGACAAAATGTTTCATCTCCAAATGTTGCATTTTTCGTCCTCTATAACATCAATTTCGTCACAAAAACTAAATAATATTTTATTTTAATTATTTTTTGCGACGAAATATTTCGTCACCAAATAGGTTTCAGTGATGAAAGTTTTCCTCACCAATGATATGGATTAAGATGACAAAAAAATTCGTCACTAAAATGAGCAGAAAAGAAAATTCTTCAATGACAAAAAACATTTTGTCACCAAATATTTCAATTTAGCGACGAAATATTCAGCAAATGTGATGAAATTATTTGTTTGGTACTATATCATTAGTGACAAAATTATTCGTCATATTTTTTGAAAACTAATAGCGACATTTTTTATTTCGTCGCTAATAAAAATTTTAAAAATTTAAAATGGGGGTACTATTTTCAAATTAAATTTTTTCTTTTCAGTAAAAATTCCCTGCGCATTTCAATAACATGTTCAATAAGATATCTATTATAAATCAATACAAAAATCTGTTCAGTTTCATAAACATCACAATCGAATTTCAGCACTATCCACAAAAATACAATATGAACTGCATGCGGATTATAAACATGTCTTCTAATATCCACAAAAAACATGTCTACTAATATCAACAAAAATAAAATATCAAGTGCGAATTACCAAACATGTCCTGTAATACCAACAAAAATATAAAATTTACAACGCAACCAAAATACATGTAAGATAATATGAACAAAAACACAAAATGAGCTAACTTCTACTCTCCAAATTACCAAACATGTCTATATCAAATCTCGAATGTGCAAAAAAATGAAACACAAAAAAAGAAAAAAGAAAAAAGAATGCAAGTTAGACAATTATTATTTTATCAATAAAATATACAATTTAACATGCATTTTTTGACTTAATTTTCAAATCGGGAGTCCGGTGCTAGTTTCGTAAGTTTCCACAACTTACATTAGTCTCTCTTTATCAGAACTGTTCATAAAAGCAAATTAAAACTCAAAAAGGCTATATTCGGATTATAATAATAGACCTCTTTTCCCAACTTTAGTATTATTAAACAAATCTCCTATTCTCTCCACTCAAAAAAAAAAAAAAAAAAAACCAGAACAAACCCAGGCTCAAAGTTGGTTAGCAACAATAATAGTCAGACACAATCTACATCTGATCTCTTCCTATTACCATAAAGTTCCATAATATGTAACAACAAAACCAGTATTTGTCAAATAAATAAATAAATAATAATAATCCCTCCATCCCAAATTGTTTGTCTATTTTCCGCATCCATACCCTTTAATCGAATCAATAAATAATGTATTTCGTAAAAAGAAGTTCATAAATTAAAATATCTTGTTTAGTTCTTGTAGATAAGGTCTTCAAAATCATTGAAAAAAAGAATAAATTAAGAAAAAAAAAAACTTTCCAGATGTCTAGGATAGTAAATAATTAGAAGAAGAGAAGAAGGAAAAAAAAAAAAAAAAAAAAAAAAGAGGATCAAAAGCCATAATTAAAAATGAATCAAACCAATCAGATATTGACAATTATGAATTTGAAGATCTGAACGTAATACACATCAGCTCCTCATAGTTCCAATTTATAAATTTTTAGGGTCCATTTCGCCAACAACTTTAGGAATCAACTGTTAATTGAATCAAAGCAAGAGAAAAATTTTACTCCTACAAATGCACTGAACTCAAAATTAGCACAAAAGCCCTAACTAGACGAAATTCACCAGTTCTAATGCAAATCCAATATCAAAATTTTAGTTGAGTATATACATAAAAATATATTTATTTGTTGAGTGTACCTACCTTGTTGTACCTACCAATTACACAAAATAACACATATCCAAAGCCGAACAGAAATGTAACTCACAAAGCCACACGGTCCGGAGTGAACCCTCGAGTGGCAGCTTTGTACTCGAACCGACAAAAGTAATCCTCAGCCCCAACATTCTCAAGCATTGTGTAATTCTTGAAAGTATGGACAATGCACTACCCTTCTATCATGTGAGCACTCTGTACACCATAATGGTCCAACAAGAACAACTTCTTCGCTCCGTGAAACTGCCTTCGGCTCTAATTCGAGTTTGAATTTGCAAAATCATTTCAAATTGAGTCAAATCTGATGGATTTGAGCCTTATCTAAACCAATTTAAAGCCCTAGCAACCTGAATTGAACTAAAATTCTTTTTCTTTTTCTTTTTAATAAATACTTGAATTGAACTAAAATTCCCTTCAATTAAGTTCTAGACTACGGCAAATTCATGTGTGAAAGGTGCGAACATGTTTCAAATTGAGTCGAATTGTCAACAACATTTTGAGAGAGAGAGAGAGAGAGAGAGAGAGCATACAGGCAGTAGGACTTGGAGATGATGACGATGGAGTGGGACGTTGCTGCTGCTGCCACTGCCCCTACTCGCAATCGCTCTACGCCACCTCGCTGCTCTACACCGCCGAGTGAGTGAAAGAGAGGCGATTGAGCCTGAGTGAGCGCGGGAGAGAGAAAGAGAGACATTGCTGAGAGAGAAATAGAGAGAGAGAGAGAGAGAGAGATGAGCGATTGAGAGAGATGCTGCCGCTGTACGCCGCCGCCTCCCTTGCCCTACGCCGTTGAGCACGACTGAGAGACACATGAGCGACTGTGAGCAAGAGAAGGAAAAGAAAAATGGTGGGGGGAAATTTTGGAGGGAGTTTTGGGAATAATTTGTTAGTTTTTTTTTTTTTTTTTTCATTAGACGTGGCAAATGAGCAGGGTTTGAACGAGTCAAAATAGGTTTTGTATTAAAAATTTATTTCAATTTTTGAAAATTGGTTTTTGAGTTTTTAATTAATATTTTTTTTATTTTTAGTGAAATTTTTCAATATTTTAATCAATTAAAATATTTAAAAAGTTCACTAAATATTTTAAAAAATAAGAATTGAAACTTGAAAATTAATTTTCGAAATTAAAACCAAATGAAATCGATTCAAACTCATCTATTTAATAAAGGGATTTAAATGGTTTCGATTGAGGTGGAGTGCTAGTGGTGGTGGTAGTGGAGCGGCGGCAGTGGAAGTGGAGGGCGGCAACGGTAGTGGTAAAGTAAGGCAGTGGTGATGGAAGAAAAATGGTAGCGGCAGCGATGGTTATGGTAATGGTGCGGCAGTGGTATTGATGGTGGTGGTAGTGGAGATAATGGAGAGATGATGGTGGTAGTAATGGTGATGCAGTGGCGGGGCAGCAGTGGTGGAGTCGTGGCAATGGTGGTAATGGTGGTGGTGAAGTAGTAGCGGTGGTGGTATAAAGGTAAAGGTGGTGGTGGTAAAGTGGCGACAGTGGGAGTGGTGGTGGAAGAGAGTTAGTGGTGGCACTGGTACAATGGTGATGGCGGTGGTAGAAGATATGTGGTGGTAGTAGTGATAGTAGTGGTAAAGTGACAACGGCAGTGAAGTAGTGGCAACATGGAAGTGGAAGAGAGGTGGTGGTAGAGTGGTGGCAGTAGTAGCAGCGGTGGTAATGGCTCCATTGCGGCAGAGATGGTGGTGGTGTTGGAGTGGTGGCAATGGTGGTAGAAAAATCCATTTAAACAGGTACTCATGTCTAACCCAAAGAGTGCTTTGCAAAATAGGAATTGATTTGGGCAAACAAAGAGGATTTCTCAATTATGGCATGAAACGACGTCATTTTGCATAATAAAACTATAGGAGACGAAATTATTTCCTCGTTGAAAAATTTGTACAATTGTGACGAAAATTTTTATCTCTAAAATGGCGTCCAAATATTCCGCGAAATTTTCCAAGGGCGGGAAATTTTTTTGTGACGAAAAATAAAATATAGAGATGAATAAAATTTTCGTCTCCTATTGTTTTATTGATTTTAAGCATTTGGTGACGAAATTTGATTTTTCTGTCTAAAAATACTATAATTGGAGACGAAATTTTACTTTTATCTCTAAAACATGTATATTTGGAGACGAAATTTTTTTTCGTCAAGCGTTTTCGTCACCAAAGACCTTTTTTGTTGTAGTTAAAACATGTTTGTATAGTGAAAAATTATAAGAGATTTTATGAAACTCTTTCATGAAATAAGACCTCATGCAAACACAAAAAAATGTAACTAGTAATAAACACTATATATCATCTGAGCAACTTCCAAAGTCGACATTATACAACCAATAATATTAACATGATTAATTCTTCTATAGCCAATTGTATAATCTTTAATTCTCTATAAATATCATGACACTTTATGTCTTTCAACCCAATGGTTAAGGCTTAAATTAAAATAATAATTGTCTAACAAACTAATTGCATATGCACCAAGTTTAATTCAAACTTCATAATTTATTAAACTCTCACAACACTAGAATACGAGACATTCCTCATGAACTCCTTCTCAAAATCATTTTATAAATACTGAATGTTACTTAGTTAGTCTCGATCACTAAGAAAAGCAATGTAAAACTTTCAATTCTACATATTAAATTTAGTAAAAATGTGATCTAGGTATGCTCTTTGAGATGAGACAAATAATTATTTTTCAAGTATCTCAATGCCAAACACATAAAATTCTTTATCAAGATATTTTATATCAAAAATTTATTAACAACAACATTTTCACATCAAGTATTAATTTGAAACTATTACTAGTAAATCAAATTCCATCGGTATAAAGGATCAAGAAAAATAAATTGTTCCTACTGACCTTGAGATATATGTATAAATTAACAGTATTATCCATAAAGCCAAGTAATAATATTTGGTGAACTTTTAAATGTCATTGCTCAGAAATTTGTTTAAAACCATAAATAAATTTGTTTAACTCACAAATCAAATTTATTTTGTTTGGCGAAGCAATAGATAAAAAAGTCACAATGCCACTATAATCATTATAAACATATCTTTACGACAATGGTAAAAACAATACCCGTTTCAAGTCACAACCTCTTGCAATAGCATTGTATTTATTTATTTATCTTTAAAAAATACTCATTAGATTTCAAAATTTTAAAAAAGTATAACATGATCTCATATCTAATTAATAATTTGTACTAATTCATTTACCATATTACAAATCGCCAATATCTTCATCATACGTAACAATCATCTCTTCAATCTCTTGATATTGCTCATTTAGAAAAAATAATATGATCACAATGATCTTTTAACTGTATGAGAATGTCTAAGAGTTGTACGTGTTATGCATGTTCAAGTTATATCAACAGATTGAATAGGCACTTCATGTTCTACTTGCACTCTCACTTCTCTATATGAGAATGAACGGACCAATTTATTACAATAGGCACAAGTACACAGGAAGATTTATATATTTGAGCTTTAAACTGTTCATCAATCTAAAAACTTCATATTTTAAGCTTAAAAGATTTTTATGTCAGAACCAAGATAATAGAACCATTAACAACTTACAAAAGTAACAACAAATAGCAATAAGTCCCATTTTAATTTCAAAAGCACAACAAACTTTTTTCTTCTGTACAATCCCAAACTCAAAAGTTATTTTAACTAAATTTTCTAGTAGTTCACAATTCAAAAGTGTTTTAAAATATTTTTAACTTAGTACCATACGTAAAGTATACACAAGTATACATAGCAATTAAAAATATTTTATCACAAAAAACTTGTATAATTTAAACATGTTAACCTACAACTCATCATTTTATTAGAGTCCAATTACGACGCTCAAATACTCAACTTTCTTCCAAAGTTACAAGCATGATATATTTAAACTGATTCCATAATTTTATACAAAATTAATAAGAGGTTGTGCACATTAACCAAAATTATCATGTTTACTATAATAGTCATCTTCAATTAATAATTTTAAAAACTTTATCAGTATGTTTTTCAATATAAATGAGATTAGACAAATGCATAACATCAATACTCATTTATGAAATCAATAAAATAATTTCTCCCACACACTTTATGATAAATGAAAATCTATTTCAATTATTATTTTTATTTTTTTTTATTACCAAGGGGACAAAAATTTTAAAAATAATCATACTTATTTAGTTTTGACATTAAAATTAAATTGTTGTTATACGAACAATATATAAAATAACATTCTTTAAAATAAGATCAGTACTAGACTACAACTTAAATAACATGATCAAAAATAAATTTTGATTAACACAAGAGGTTTTAAGTAGTTTAAGAAACAAATAAGAAGATCCCAAAGGTGGGAAGAGCGTCATAGCTCACAAAAATTCAAAAGAATTTTTCTTACTGGAGTTAATAATATGTGTGGGGATGTATTTTCTGAATACCAACACGTGGCTGAGATGACACCGAAGTGTCAGCCGAGGTGCCACGTGTCGAGGTAGTTACGCCGAGGTTATCTCAGAGTGCCGAGGTTATCTGCGAGAATGCAGGAGTCCGGGGTTACCGCCGAAGATATCGGAATCCGAGATGATCAGATAAGGGGCAAGAGTCCCAGAATGAAGAAAGACTTCAAGATGGATAAGGATAGTATTCTTAGGGAGTCTATCCTTATCTCTTGTAGAGTCCAGAGTAGGTACTGAATGAGAGTCCATAGAAGTGAGACTTCTAGTGGGACTAGGACAGAGAAAGACTATAAAAGAAGGGCACCCCCGGCGGGTCTAAGGTACGCAATTTGTAGTTTTGAGCAGTAAATTAAGCACTTATATTATCTTTGAGAGATATTGAGACTGACTTGATCGTCGGAGTTCCCCCGGGTGGAAGAACCACCGCCGGAGCCTTTTCTTTCTGTGCAGATTGCAGGGAGCCATCTATTCTGCCTGTGTTCTACAGCTGATTCACTAAGGAGGGCAGTGTCATCGGAAAATTACTCACACAATTTGGCGCCGTCTGTGGGAACGAAAGAAGAGTAGATGGCCAGTAACACGCAGAAGGAAAAGATTGGGGACGACGCTCCCGTTGGGAGTGGCAGGCCTATCGACCTTGATGTCGGAGGAGACAACCACAACGAAGAAACTCGTGATCAGAATCACGCAGAGAAAAGCGGTCGGCCGAGAAGGCGACACAGCAAAGAAAGCGGATCGGGGAAAGTACTATAATGAGGACGACCTCCAGACCTGGAAAGACAGATGCCTGAGGAGGGACGAAGAAGTAAAGGAGATGGCAAACAAGTTGGCAGACCTTCAATCGGTCGTCAACTTCATGATGCAGAATAATGTCATGTAGCCGCCGTACCCGCTTCAGGACACACCAATGCCGGCAGCAAACGCCCAGAAGAAGGGGCAGAAAGAAATCCCCGAAACACCACAGCACACGAAGAGTGGAAGGCACTCTCACCGACCTTCCAGGGAAGTCGGCCGAGAAGAGCCGAGAAGAGAAGAGAAGAGTCCCGAAGGACATATCGCGAGAGGGAAGCAGACCCCAAAGAACATCGGCATGTTCCGGGGCGGGTATTGTGTTTCGATGCATCCTGCGGGGAAGGGTCGAAAAGGGGCCACCATGAGGCCGAGAGTAGTGCGCCGAAAAGGCTGAAGTCTGGAGACAGCCGGGCTGCAGGGAGAAGTAAAGAAGACTTGAGAGATTACCTCAAGAGGAAGCAAGAGAATGCCGAAGTCGAAGTGACCTCCTCGGTTAAGCCGAGGACACCATTCTCGGTGGAATTGGACAGATTCGTCGCGCCGAAAAGATTCAGTATGCCGAGGTTCCAAATATATGATGGTAAGTCTGACCCTAACTTCCATGTTGGATTATTTTTGAATTCAATGGCATTATACAGTGGGAACGAGCCGTTGCTCTGCAAAGTGTTCCCTTCATCCTTCGGGGAGATTGCATCGGATTGGTTCCACAAATTACCGAAGGGGAGCGTGAAGAATTGGGAAGGCCTAGCCGAGATGTTTGTGGCCAGGTTCATAACAAATAAACTTCAGCCATTGAGGGTGGATGCACTGATGGCTCTGAAGATCAGCAAAGACGAAAGCCTTAGGGCTTATGCAAAGAGGTACTATGAGGTGTTCAACAGGATACCTGAATGCAACCAGGAGGTGGCCGTCGTGTCTTTCAAGAATGGCCTGAGGGATGACTGTCCGCTGCGGAAGTCTTTGGCGAAAACCCTGCGAAAGAGCATGGAGGAACTCATGGCGAGAATTGAGAAGTATGCACGAGCCGAGGAAGATACCTTGGGGAACAAGGAGACAAAGACAGAAAAAGTCAACGGCTCGCCGAAGCGAGGCCGAGGTAACAACGGACCCAACAAACAGGAGACGGAGTTGAGGGCCAAGCAAGCAGTGACAACAGTGTTCCGAATTCCGCTCCACAAAGTCCTTGATCAAATTCGGAATCAGCCCTACTTCAGGGCGCCGGCAAGAGCACCAGGAGAATTTATGGGAAGAAACCTTGGTAGACGTTGTGCCTACCACAATGAGGAGGGGCACCCAACTCAGGGTTGCAGAGCCCTTAAGGCACACTTAGAAGATTTGGTGAGGCAAGGCCATCTGAGAGACCTTGTGGATGAGGCCAAAACGAGGGAGGAACAGGCACGATTGCCTCAAGCACCAGCAGCCCCGCCACCGCCAGCACAGCAACCACAGGCAGGCGGACCTCGGGTGGTAATGTGATCCACTCAAAGGTGAATGAAAACGACATACGGGGGGAGACACAGAGGGTAAGACACCTGCAGCACGTCAACCAGGTCGGACTAAAAAGACCTCGGCCTGAAGAATGCCAAAGACAGATGATATCTTTCACAGAAGCCGACCTAGATATGGTTCAGCACCCGCACAATGATGCCTTGGTAGTATCCCTCCAGGTTGGGGAGTGACAGGTGAAACGCATCTTGATTGATCAAGGCAGCTCCTGCGACATCATGTATATCAGATGTTACAAGGAGCTAGGCCTTCATCCTGATGACATGGATCAGTCGAACGGCCCGATGGTTGGCTTCAATGGGACGCCGACATGGCCATTAGGAGCAACAACCTTGGAAGTACAAGCAGGCATGAAGAAGATCAAGACGGAATTCATTGTGATTGACACGCCCTCGCCTTACAACATCATTTTAGGGAGGCCGTGGTTGCATGCAATGGGGGCAGTTCCCTCAACATTGCATCAACTGCTACGGTTCCCAACAGAACATGGGATTGAGGAAGTTAGAGGAGATCAGTTGCAGGCGAAAAATTGCTCCATGGCAGCAATGAAGTTAACCTGCAGCATTCGGGAACCAGAGAAGGCAGAAGTTGAAGAAGAGGACATGAAGGTCCTAGATGATGTCAGCAAGGAGCCGACCGAGAAAAGTGAAGAAGCATTGAAGAAGATCTTCGTCCAGGAGGGCGATGAAAAGCGTTTCTTTCTTCTCGGCACAGGATTAGCTGAAGAAGAGGAAAGGGAGCTGGAAGCCTTTCTGAGGAAGAATATTGAGGTGTTCGCCTGGACACCTTATGAAATGCCTGGCATTAACCCCGAGGTCACATGTCACAGACTCAACGTTGACAGGTCGGCCAAACCTGTAATACAACGAGCCAGAAGACCGACGTTGATGCACGTCGAAGCAGTGGAGGAGGAGGTGGACAGACTTCTGGAGGCTAAGGCCATCAGAGAAGCCAATTATCCGACATGGTTGTCAAACACCGTGGTAGTAAGGAAGAAGAATGGCAAGTGGAGGGTCTGCGTAGATTTTACAAACTTGAACAAAGCTTGTCCCAAAGACAGCTTCCCTCTACCAAAGATCGACCAGTTGGTGGACGCCACGTCGGGACATGGAAGAATGAGCTTCCTGGATGCATATAGGGGGTATCACCAGATAGCCATGTACCCCCCGGATGAAGAGAAGACAGCATTTATCACTCCCAAAGGTCTGTATTGTTACAGAGTCATGCCTTTCGGGTTGAAAAACGCAGGAGCAACTTACCAAAGGCTGGTAACCAAGATGTTCAAACACTTGATTGGCCGAACAGTAGAAGTCTATATTGATGACATGGTCGTGAAGACCAAGGAACCAAAGGATCATCTTGCTGACCTAAAAGAGGTCTTTGACATACTCAAAACGTATCGGCTCCGACTAAACGCATCGAAATGCGCGTTTGGAGTCGGATCCGGTAAGTTTTTGGGATACATAGTGACTAGAAGGGGCATTGAAGCCAGCCCAGACCAGATCAAGGCCATTCTGGAATTACCGAGTCCGACGTCGGCAAAACAGGTTCAAATGCTTACTAGAAGGGCCGCAGCCCTAAACAGGTTCATAAGCCGAAGCTCGGACAAGTGTAAGCCTTTTTTCAACCTGGTGAAAAAGGCCGCGGATTTTCTATGGACAGAGGAATGTGAAGCTGCTCTGGCCGACCTGAAGAAATATCTTACCACGGCTCCAGTCCTCTCAACACCTCAACCTGGGGAGGAGCTGTTTCTATACTTAGCAGTTTCTGAGCAAGCAGTAAGTGCTGTGATAATCCGAGAAGAGAAGGGAGAGCAGAAAGCTGTTTATTATGTGAGCAAAACCTTGGCCGATGCAGAAACAAGGTATCTACCATTGGAGAAATTGATGCTGGCCTTGGTAATGGCCTCAAAAAAGCTAAACCATTATTTTCAGGCTCACAAGATAGTGGTTCTGACAGAGCACCCACTGAAGTCCTTGTTGCAACAAGGAGACTTAACTGGAAGAATAGCAAGATGGGCCGTAGTTTTGGGCCAATATGACCTGGAGTTCAGGCCGAGAACAGCAATTAAGGGCCAAGTCTTGGCCGATTTCGTGGCCGAGTTCTCGCCAGAATACATCGAACATCGGGCTCTGTTGAGCCGAGATGAACGATGTCCAAACAGAGAAGGAGAAGCCCAGCCAAAGGCTAAAGAACCAAGGAAGGAAAAACTCAGACCCTGCAGCATTTACATTGGCGACTCCTTTCAACTTTTTGTTGATGGGAGCTCAAACCGGCAGGGGGCAGGGGCAGGAGTAGTGTTAATTTCCCCCGATGGGGAGATATTGGAGCAGTCTATTCGACTGGGGTTCAAAGCCTCGAACAATGAGGCGGAATATGAAGCATTGATTGCTGGACTGAAGCTGGCAGTAGCAGCAGAGGCAGATGAGGTAATAGTTTTTTGTGACTCACAACTTATAGTGAATCAAACTACAGGAGAGTTTGCTGCCCGAGATGAAAGGATGTCGGCATACGCAAAAGAAGTCATCAGGCTGGCAGACATGTTCCAAGACTGCCGACTTCTTCAGGTTAGCCGAGATGATAACAGCCACGCCGATGCGTTGGCCAATTTAGCAAGTTCAGTGCAAACCGGAAAGACAAGGACAATAATGCTCGATTACCTAGAAGGCTCGAGCATAGAGCCACCGAACACGGTGCAAGAGGCATTATGTGTGGACATGGGACCAAGCTGGATGGATGCAATTATTGCATTCCTAAAAGAGGGAAAGCTGCCAGAAGATCGTAAGGAAGTACACAAAATCAGATTGAAGTCGGCAAGATTCAGTCTGACAGCAGAAGGACATCTCTACAGAAGATCCTTCACTGGACCTCTTTTAAGGTGTGTACACCCTCTTCAGGTCGAGGATTTTTTATACAAAATTCATGAAGGAGTTTGTGGAAGCCACGCAGGGGGCAGATCGTTAGCTCACAGGGCCATTGCCCAGGGGTATTGGTGGCCCTACATGCAAAAAGATGCAGAGGCCTATGTGAAGAAGTGCAAACAATGCCAGAGGTTTGCACCGTTGATACATCAGCCAGCTGCCGACCTCAACCTGGTTTCCAGCCCTTGGCCATTTGCCCAATGGGGCATGGATCTCGTTGGGCAATTGCCCCAAGCAACTGGGCAGTGGAAGTACCTACTAGTGGCAACAGACTACTTCACAAAGTGGATAGAAGCAGAGCCTCTCGCCAAAATCCGAGATGTGGATGTGAAGAACTTCATCTGGAAGAACATCATCACCAAATTTGGGATTCCAAGAGCAATTGTTGCCGACAACGGAACGCAGTTTCACAGCAAACTTATCAAGAATTTTTGTGCAAAGTTCAAGATAAAGAATTACTTTTCAACACCAAGCTTTCCCCAAAGTAATGGGCAAGCCGAAGCATCCAACAAAGTAATTCTGGACGGAATAAAAAAGAGGCTGCAGGCAGCAAAAGGAAAGTGGGTAGAAGAATTGCCCAATGTGCTCTGGGCATATCGTACTACGCCGAGGAGATCAACGGGGGAATCCCCCTTTCGCCATGGCTTATGGAACCGAAGTAGTCATTCCATTGGAGATCGGCATCCCAGGGATCAGAACCCAGGGAGTTGAGAACGGGACTAACGATGTGCTCTTAGCCCGAGATCTGGACCTACTAGAAGAAAGAAGAGAGAAAGCTGCAATCCAGCTTGCAGCATACCAGCAACAGCTTGCCAAAGCTTACAACAGGAAGGTCAATCCAAGGGATTTTCAGGTCAACGACCTAGTCTTGAGGAAAGTCGTCGGCAATAAGAAGGATCCCAGAGAGGGCAAGCTTGGCCCAAACTGGGAAGGACCCTACAGAATCACCTCGGTGTTAGGCAATGGGGCATATCGGCTAGAAGATAGTGAAGGCAAAGCATTGCCTAGACCTTGGAACACTTGTAATTTAAAGTTTTTTTATCATTAGATGTTGTTTGACTTTTTGCCGATATGATCAATGAAATCTTTCCAGAATTTTCCAGAACTTATTAAATTATGCATAACGTTGTCTTTTGAATAATGAGAACCCAAGTGGAACTTAGGTTCACATTGGGGGCAGATAGAAGACAGTAATGCCTAACCGAAGTTAAGCCGAGATGTTTAATAGTAGTTAAATTTGAGATAAAGTTTAACCGAAGTTAAGCCGGGATAAATTCCTTATCTTTACTTGTTGAAATTTGTAGCAATTTACAAGTTAAAGTTAAGCTGAGATAATTCCTTATCTTTACTTGTTGAAATTTGTAGCAATTTACAAGTTAAAGTTAAGCCGATAAATTCCTTATCTTTACTTGTTGAAATTTGTAGCAATTTACAAGCTAAAGTTAAGCTGAGATAAATTCCTTATCTTTACTTGTTGAAATTTGTAGCAATTTACAAGTTAAAGTTAAGCCAAGATAATTGTTTACCTTCACTTGCTGAAATTTGTAGCAATTTACAAGATGAAGTTGAATTAAGTTTATACGCTTTATACTTGTTGAAGTTTATGAAAAGTTCACAGGTGAAGTCCTAGCCGAGGTAAATCTTCAGGTAAACATGCCCGAGGTATGTAACCCCGAGGAGATTAAGCGAAGGAAGATTTATATAAATCATGCAAAATATCCTAAGTATAGAATCAAACAGAAGCAAAGAAGAGAAATTAAAGACTACAACATTCAAAGAAAAGCAGTTGTATATAAAGGAGGCACAATGGCCTAGCAGAAGTAAATTGTTCTAAAGCCACAAAGAAAGGCACATCGGCCATAAAGAAGAAGTTTACATTGTTCAGGGAACATTAACAAGAGCAAAAAAACAACAGAGTACAAAAAGCATCAGGGCTGTCCTTCTTCAACTTGAACAGATGACTGGGATGGAACCTCGGAGGGTTCTGGAAGAACCACCTCGGTAGTCTCTGGGAGTACGACCTCGGCATCTTTTTGAACCGCAACCTCGCCCTCCTTGTCTGCCGCTATCTCGGCATCAATCTCGGCAAGAGTTGTTTCAACACTTCTCTCAGCCAAAAGAAGGTCAGATGATAAGTGAACTGAGTCCGCTTCCTTGGGCACCTTCTCAGCCTCCTCATCCTCCTCCAGGGTTAAGTCCAAGACTTGATCACCCTGAGGAGGTGACTTGGTCTTAGTGGCATCCTTGGATTTCCTCACTAAGGCTTCATCATCATTGTTGTCTTCATCCTCATCCTCAGCCTGGGATTCAGATTCAGCTTCCTCCTCAGTCTGACTTGGAGGAGGAGGAGGAGGAAACGGCAAAGGAATGGCTTCAGCCTTGCGCCAGGGTGAGTCAGCAGGAAGATCAAGCTTTTTGGCCAAGGAGTTCCAACCTAGGGAAAATCCCCTGTTGTATGCCTCCTTAACTTGTAACTTGTAATCTTCTGCAACATCGGCCATGCCTTGGGCATACGCCCTGTCGTCGGCCGCCTTGATTTCGGCGTCCTTGGTGGCCAGCGCCTCGTGCAGTTCTTTCTCGGCCTGGGCAGCCTTCGCCTAAGCCTCTTTCTTTTCCGCCTCGGCAACTGTTTTAATGGCTTCAGCAGCCTCGGCCTTCTCATCAGCCTCTTGCTGAGCCTGCGTCGCAGCCTCGGCTTGATCTTCCAGAATCTTCATTTTATTTTTAAGATTCTTGTTCTGTTTCTGAAGGGCAGCACACTCCTTCTCCATCTCGGATAGTCTCTCCTTCGTTTCAAATGCTTGCAAAGAGAAGGAGTGGGCATGTTGCATGGCCTGAAAGAATACAAGGCAAAGGTTATCACAAAATATTACAAGACTTTATATAGTATGAAGAAAGTGGCAGTGAGAAAAATTATCAAATTCAAAGACTTACTAGGCATTACGCTCAAGATCGCCTTCAAGGAGAACTGCAGTACTGAGCGCTACGCCGATAGTGACATCGGTGGCGCTTTCGTTGGCATAGACAGGCCTGTTTTCAAGTGTAATTTTGGGCTCCCAGGGAACTTTGGGAACCCTGGACCCCGAAGTCGTCGCAGACGACAACCTCGGCCTTTTTGGCTGAGCTGACCCCGACGGCTGGGCCTCAGCAGATCTCTTGGCAGGTGCAGAAGTGGTCTTCACAGTTGAGGTTAGTTGGGAGATGGGCAAAGCATCTTCAACTTCGGCCTCAGTAGCCTTGGATTTTGGTGGGGGCTTCTTGGTCTTTTTCGGCTTCGGTGGGGGCGCTGTTTGGGATGGTACAGCATCCACATCAGTTGGAAGGTCGGTGAGAAGGTCGAGCACTACTGGCTTCGGGCGCACCATCTCGGCAGTTTTTACGAGACGTCGGCGACGCTTTCTTTCTGTTGGTGGGATCAGGTATTGGGCTGAAGTGGATGGAAGATCGGCTGGGTCAGAGGTAGAACCTTGATCTGTCCGGGATGTAGATGTGGTTTGAGTTGTGGCTGTGGATGGGCTCTTCTTCTTCCTCTTGGGAATGTCGACCAATGTAGACTTGTATGTTGGGATGAAATTCAGCAGCAATGGAGCTCTGCGTTTCTGGAGCGGAAGGTCCAGGAGCTTCTTCAAACCTTTCCCAGGGTAATAGGACTGGCGAAAGTCCTTGTGAGGCTTGCGAACGTCTGCAAAAAGAAACACAATATCAGAAACAGATAAAGTTTTTGAAAAGCTTGAAGAAAGCAACAGATAAACAGTTGACGTTGGGCTCTTACCCTTGCCCTCTTTTACCGTTCGGGGGAGAGGGAAAAGATGGACTTCTTCATCTGGGCCAAACTCCCAGTTACCAGATGCAATAAGGTAGTCATCCCCAGCACCTTTGTTGGAGTCAGGAAGGTCGGCTACAATTTTAAACTCGGTGGACCTCGGCTTGAGGTAGTACACATAACCTTTCTCCTTTAGGTTGAGGGCACACATGGTATAACAGAATTGGATGTCGGCAAGAGTAATTCTAACATTCTCCTGCCGAGCTAAGGCTATGATTCCATTAAGCGTCCTATAGGCGTTGATTGCGAGTTGCATAGGGTTCAAAGAATAGTAGTGGAGGACCTCGCGAAAAAGGGGATCTAAAGGGAATCGAAGTCCACACTGGACAAAGGCTACTATAGGAAAATGCATGGTATCGGCCTCGGGCATAATAGAGTCGTTCTCCCCAGCCAGTCTTCGATGGACGTCCTTTGGGATGGAGAACTCTTGCCTAAAAAATTCTAGTTTGGTCGGGTTGTTAACCCTATCTCTCCACACACCCATGGTTTTGGTATACGAGTACTTGGCTACAGAGACAGAATGTTCTTAAAGGGCTCTTGGGTCCTCGACTTGAGCCTAAAGTATGTACTGGTAGATCTGTTTCAGTTTTTCCTAGAAAAAATGGAGGTCCTACGGACAAACCCCAAACCTAAATCTATGAAGAACAAGTATGAAGGACAGAAATCTGGGAAACAGAAAAACAGAAACGAAGCCTCAGACTCAAGAACACAAAGGGCGCAAGATCAAGAACAAGAGGTGCAGCAGTGCAAGTGTTCAAAACATATGTAAGAACCAGGGAACAATACATACTCAGATGAACGATTCACAAATCAAATAGTGAGCAGAACAGTCAAGTAGCAAGAAGTTCCAGAAAAAATCAAGAACTAGAGGAGACAAGCCAGTTGCTTACCAGAAAAGATGAAGGCCGGAGTGAGTATCACCGAGATCAGACGACAGGGGCAACAGTAGCCAAAGCTTCGCAAGAATGGAGGAATAAAACCAGTTGCAGAACTTAGAGCAAGAGCAATGGCAGATTTGGGAAGGTTCGGAGAGAGAGAAAGTAGGGAAAGCTCGAATGCAAAAAGTAAAGAATGAAGAGAGAGAGGCAAATGTTTTTGTTCAAAAGGTGAAACGGCGGCAAAAATAGGGTAATTATTGTGCCTAGGGTAACGCACGCGTCAGACGGCGGAAGCAGAGAAAAGACGGCCTACAGGCGCGTCCCCAGCACGGACCAATAAGGGTAAAACGCGTTAGGAGAACGGTTGAAAAATGATGCATGACAGCTCATGCACTTGGGGGAGTTCGTGTGAATTCTTGTTCTTGAAAAGAAGACATTTCGGCCCGGAATAGATGATCTCGGCTCTAAGTTCTTAAGCCGATGTACGAGAAAGAAGTTCAAATGTAGGTTCCATCATCTCAGAATACCGAGGTGATAGAACCTAGGGGGCAGTTGTGGGGATGTATTTTCTGAATACCAACACGTGGCCGAGATGACACCGAAGTGTCAGCCGAGGTGCCACGTGTCGAGGTAGTTACGCCGAGGTTATCTCAGAGTTGCCGAGGTTATCTGCGAGAATGCAGGAGTCCGGGGTTACCGCCGAAGATATCGGAATCCGAGATGATCAGATAAGGGGCAAGAGTCCCAGAATGAAGAAAGACTTCAAGATGGATAAGGATAGTATTCTTAGGGAGTCTATCCTTATCTCTTGTAGAGTCCAGAGTAGGTACTGAATGAGAGTCCATAGAAGTGAGACTTCTAGTGGGACTAGGACAGAGAAAGACTATAAAAGAAGGGCACCCCCGGCGGGTCTAAGGTACGCAATTTGTAGTTTTGAGCAGTAAATTAAGCACTTATATTATCTTTGAGAGATATTGAGACTGATTTGATCGTCGGAGTTCCCCCGGGTGGAAGAACCACCGCCGGAGCCTTTTCTTTCTGTGCAGATTGCAGGGAGCCATCTATTCTGCCTGTGTTCTACAGCTGATTCACTAAGGAGGGCAGTGTGATCGGAAAATTACTCACACAATATGTAAAGAGATTTGCGGAATATTCTAAAAAGAAAAAAATAAAACACCGAAAAGAAATAACGATTTGTAAAAGTCGAAGGTATTATATAGAGCATTGTAGAGTATAATTTAGATTTTCTTATAAGAATCATCT
The DNA here is from genome assembly GCA_036172215.1 of Camellia granthamiana. Lineage (NCBI taxonomy): Eukaryota > Viridiplantae > Streptophyta > Magnoliopsida > Ericales > Theaceae > Camellia > Camellia granthamiana. The sequence goes on from CM069915.1 coordinate 97,636,905, forward strand.
AGTAGATATTCTAAAACTCTACTTTCTTAAATAGTTAATATTGAATATAATTTCAATCTTTCATACTATATTGAGGTGTTAATATAAATGGTTAAGAAGGTGCATTCTCGAGTATGTCAACATCTAAATTAGTTAGATTTAAAACTAAGTCAATATCCATTTACGGATTCACAATCAAAACTTTAATGGAGTAAATTTGATTTTCATAAAAATATTTCTCTTTATTGCTTTCAATTCAATATAATATTTCAATTATATATGGACAATAATAATTTCATAATCAAAATTAATATTCTCAAATATTTAAAATGTATCACTCTTAAACTGAATATATAGAAAGCATTTTCACAACTCCAACTTTCAATTATACATATGCAATTAGTATAATCTCACAAGAATATGTTGCGAATAAACTTTAGCAATATTCTCAGATGTGCCAGAATGTATCACTATATAAACACCTTTGGGTTGAATATATAGAATACAATCAACATCTTTAAACTTCAATATAATCTTAATTAATTATATATGGGCAATGATTATAGTCTCACAACAATGGGCTACAAATAAAGTCTAAAAATATTGTCAGATGTTTCAGAATGTATCATCATATAAATACCTTTGGGCTAAATATATAAGAGACATTCTAACACCTACAAACAAGTCAACTAGCAAGAATGATTTATCAAGAAATTATCTCCTTTGGGTAGATAAATTCTTTCAAAATCAATAAAATTTCACTTACTAGTGGCTCACACTACCTCTAAAATTAATACACTCAATTAACCCCCTTTGGGTAGGTAATTGAGTGATATAATATTAGAAGAGTTTCCCAGAATCTTTATTGGTAAATCACTTTAAATCTCAATAAGTTAACCACTTCGATAGTATCATCCACATTGATTCAAAAATCTTCCAACTAGGACTATATCAAATAATAAATATTTTTTTATTTTTTTTAAAAAAAAACATTATGATTCCGAAGCAAACAATGAACAGTATATAATATAATAGAGGAACATTGAAAAAGGTTTGGTGGCCAAGCACATTGAAAAGGTTTGAACAGTATGTATGATCACCAAGCACATCGTTTTAGTAAAAGAAAATATTAATTTATTTCTTATCATTATATAAAATAATTTTACTGAAATAATCTGCCATGATTTTGATTCTAATATAAACTTACTCTAATACCACATGTAAGATTATAGGATCTATATACTAGAAATCAAAACACTACGAATATAATTAACTACTAAAATATAAACTTAGATACATACCGTTTGATCCCGTTATTGTCTTGAGTTTTGCTTCCTTGAAAGAAGATGGTATTCACAATTGAAAAACCTTAGCACCAGTTCTTTCCCTCCTTCTCCTAATCTTTTTGTTGTCTTTTCAATGGGGCTGACAACCCTTTGATCTACATATATATATAGATATATGTAAACGCTAATAAGGATAGGAGAGGGGACTGGGCCTAAATAAAACAATTACTAGGCCCTCCCATTAAGGACCCAAATAACTTAAACAGGCCTTACACCTCCATATCACATATCCATATATAAAATAATAAACACACTAAGATCGACCATGGCCCAAAACTTTATGGATCACAATAATAATTTTGGGCTCATGCCAATCAATTTATCTGAATCACGTTCAACCCGTTCTTCACAAACCAAACAAAATATAGTCAATGACAGCCTAATTTAGAACAAATTCTTACAGTGATGTGACCTAAATAAGTGCACTTATTTAGTTTGTGCCTCTTAAAGTTGTATATTGAGAAAGTTTATTGTTTGATAAAGGGAAAGAATATGATACACACCTTATAACTATAGAAAAAATGATATAACCTTATACTTTTTAAGTCATAACTAAACTAAAATAAAATAAAATAAAATAAAAAAGTCATAATCAAATATCTCAAAATAATGTCATAATTAAAGAAAAAAATCGGTCATGACTAAAGAAGAAAATAGTGTAACTAAGGGTACATATGATATGGGATATATATAATAGAATTCTCCTTTGATAAAACATTTTACATTTTCAATTTATTTGATTTTTTGGTTCAAAATAAGTTCAAACAACTAACTTTTTAAAAATTGGGTTTTGAGATTTTTTTTAAATTATTTTTTTGAAGTTGCAAAAAAGTTTTTCCAACTAAAGCGGAATTAATGCAAGGAAGAGAATTCAAGGTGGAGCACTCAAATCATAAGACGATACATAAAATTGTCACAACTTTATACTACTTCAAATTTTAAGCGGAATTTTGGGTTGGTGTTGTCTAGCTTGGACAAATCCCATAATTGATTGTAGGTTGATCTTGAGTTATAGTATTAAGTTGAGACTCATCGTATAAGGTTGTTGGTTGTATAAATTGTATAAGCCAATCACGATTTAACACGTGGCATGAGAAAGGCAATTTTGGAAAGTAATATAAATTGCCAACCATAGTCAGACACGTGTCAACCCATACTGATAAGAATGGGTTTGCGTAGCACTAGAATGATCGAGGGATGTAAGGTGATGTGGCCTAACGGTTACTCACAAGGTTCAAATTCAAAATCAGGAAGGAAGCCTAACTGCAAACATGGCGTAGTAGAGCTAACTGTGAGAGAGCATGATCAGCGATCATGAAAGGAGGTTTCGGCAGTTAGAAGTCCATTTCAGCGGTTAGAAGTCCATTTCGACGGTTATCATTGAGAAGTATAAATAGCAGAGAAGGCCCCAGAAAGAGGGACCCAGATTCAGATCCAGAAACTAGTTTTTATCTACTTTATTTTCCTTTCAGTTTTTACATTTCTTGTTCTTTATATTTCTGCACTTCAAATTCCTGTATTGCACTTTATTCATATGAGTAGTTTCAAATAGCTTGTTGCTGTAAACCTCTACGAAACTGGATCAGATCATTGTAAGTTTTTATTTTAACTTAATGAAATGCTGTAATTGTTCTTCATTTAATTATTGTTTACTAAATTCTCCTAAACAAGCCACCAGTAAAAGTCCTCTTCATTAAAGCTGAAAGAACCAAAACACAATCGTCTGATAATTGGTTGGCAATTAATCTTTTGTAAGGACTGATTGATCCTTGCTGGCACGCTTAAAATTACAATATTAACCTTCGAAAGCCAAAAAAACCAACATATATTTTTGGCACGCCCAGTGGGACTAATTGAAATGGCTAAACGTAGGAGAAAAGGAGAAAATGAACGCCTAGAAGAAGGTGTGGAAGGAGAGGTAGAGGTACCTAATTAAGAGGATAATGTGATAACACATCCTATGGAAGTACCTATCTCATCAGAACCTATGATTGAACAAACCAGTAATACAGAACATGCACCACGTGTCCAGAATAGTGGACGAGACCATGGAATTGGACTATCCACTGTTCCATCTACTCAGCCAATGAATTCGTGAGGAGGCCTAGTAGGTGCCATGGAACAGCAGTTAATGAACATAATGGAAAGATGGGCAATATCCTTTATGGATCGGATGAATACCCATCAACCAACTAACACAAGGCATGTAGAGGAGATTTCAAATGTTCCACAACAAATATTGGCTAGAGACAAACAGCCTATGCAAAGTAATGGACATACTATTGGTCAAACTAGTAATCAAAACTATGAAAGACCATCACCTCAGTCTTGGTACGAGCGTCTTTCGGGACCTATGATAAATCAAAATGCCTCATTACTTAATAGTGAAGCCATGCAAATTGGTGGATATGAGCCAACACAAGAAAATGGCACGAGGATGTTTCCAAATCCCATGTTCAAAGCCATACCTGGCACAAGGGGGTTCACTAATTCTTTATTCGAATTTGTACCTAAGGGGTTGGAAGGGTTTCCTGCGGCTGAAAGAGACATAACACCTATCCCTCCTATTATAGCGCCTTTCGCAGGTCCTTTCGCAGGACAAGCTCAGAGAGGTCAGCCATACCCTCAACAGCAGCCAGCACCATAGGGACAGCCAGTCCCAAATTTACCTCCCTATAGGCCAAGAGGACCTCAGGCACAAGGTTTTCTACCAAATCCTGTGTTTGTTCCTCCAGTGGTGGTTCAACAAGCACAAAATATGGTTTCTAGGGACCAAATTGCTGATATTGTTAGAGAAATGTGTGGACCTATGGCTCAGGGGGTTCAAACTCATATGTACAGGAAACCATATCCAGAATGGGTGGATAGGGTACATGAATACCCAAGAGCGTTTAGAATACCAGATTTTGCTCTTTTTTATGGAAATGGAAACCAGTCAACAGTAGAACATATTAGCCCTGTTTGGTGCAGCTTAAAAGCTGCTTATTTCAGCTTTCAGCTTAATTTAAGCTATTTTGATGTGTTTGATTTGGCTTATAGCTTATAACTTTTTGGAAGTCAGAAATCAGCTTATTCTTTGAGTGGGGCAGGAGATGCTTAATTTATAAGTCAGAAATCAGCTTATGTTCATAGTTATAAGCTATAAGCTGTTTAGGCATAAGCTATAAGTACTTTCCCACAGCTCTACCAAATAGGGCCATTGTTAGGTTCGCTGCCCAATATGGTAAATTTACCAATAATGATTACATGAAGTTAAGACTTTTTCCAAATTCTCTAACTGGGGCAGCTTTTGTATGGTATATTAACTTTATACCTGGCTCTATCCAAACTTGGTAACAAATGGAGAAGGCATTTCATGCCCAATTCTTTCAAACGGAGCCAAAAGTTTCTATGGCAGATTTGGCAAGGTTGAGTCAGAGGCCTGATGAGAAGGCGATTCAATTTATTGCCAGATTCAAAAGAGCACGAAACAAATGTAGGATCATTCGACCAGAGCCTGAATTTATGAGATTGGCTCAAAATGGTTTAGAGTTTAGGTTTCGAAAGAAGTTTGACTCAATTGAGTTTCGAGACTTAGTCGAATTAACCTATAACGTGTCCAGATATGAATCATTACTTGAGGAAGAACAAGACCGAAGTAATGCATCAGACAAGACATATTATAGAGATCCTAATTATGAGATTGATGCAGCAGAGATCGTAGGAAAAGAGCCTATGATCTGTGAGGCATTAATTCATAAAGACAATACAATAGATCATCAGTTTAAAAATAAAGACTTTCATAGGAAATATTCTTTCGATTTAACAAAAGAATATGACATTTTTGATCATTTGCTTACAGTAAATTTTCTAAAGTTACCAAAATGAGTAAAAATTCCTTCCCCAGAAGAACTCAAAGGAAAAATGTATTGTAAATGGCACAATTCTTGGTCTCACTCAACTAAAAACTGTATTATTTTTTGAGACAGGATCCAAGAACAGATTCGAAAAGGAAGTCTAAAATTTCCAGCTAAAGCAGAGAAAGTTATAGGGATTGACACTAATCCATTCCCAAAAATTGGAGAAGTTACAGCCGATGTTATTTTGCCAGACTTCCAGAACTTATCCCTGAAGGAATTGGAAGAGGTTAATGTGTAGATGCATGTTGCCAGTCATACTGCTGTCAAAAAAGATGCTAGAAGTTCACCAGCAAATGGGCAGAGTTTTGCAGAACAAAAGGAAGACTCTGATGAGGAGGCACTGGATTATGATTCTTTAGAGGCAGCTGTCATGCAAAGAATATGTCCCAAATGTAGGTTAAGCTACAAATAGTTGAAAGGGCTCTCGATTGATAGGAAGCAGTATTACAAGGATGTGTAGAGACGCCCTAAACCAACCAGTGCCTACAACAAAAAGCCATACCCAACTGGTCCTAGACAGCAGCCATTCTTGGTGGGACCAACAGCCATTATAATGCATTCCAAGCGCAAGAGACCTCTACATGAGTTCAGGCCACCCAACTATTATAGAATGGAGGGCAATGATTCTGAGAGGAGACCTGAAGTGGGCTCAAGTTATGGGATCAGAGCCAGAGATTGGCCTCCTAAACCAGCCTCACACAAGATGGAAAGTAGCCACCCTCATGGAAGGCCTGAATTAGGCCCAATACAAGGGGGCAGAGCCAAGCAGTGGTCTCTACAGACGGCTTCGAAACTAGCTTCGAAGGCAGAAAGAGACAGGTCAACAACTGAACTAGTGGGTTCATGGGTACCTGGGGTTCCAAATTGGTTTGTCATGCAAAACAAGCCTAAGGAAATACTTACCCAGAGAAATGTTGTTGGAGACCAGGGTAGGATGGTTAAACCTCCCTTGGTGACTCCAAATAATTGGGTGTTACTAAAACATCCAAAAACAAAGTAACCAAATATGGTTCCAGTAATTTTTAGGTCCCAAATGAGGAAGATCCAATGAAGGTACACTCAGTACCAAAAGGATCTGACAGAAAGTAGGGAAAGTTCTTTATTGGCCTAGCCAAAAAGCCAGACAGAGGGAAGAAAAAGTTCCAAGTTGGATCATAGTCCAAAATCGACTCCTCATGACAAAAGGAGTTGCAGCAAAGAGCAGTTGGCTAAAGTTCACTCAGAACTGAAAGCCAAAGAAAGATCCAGTTTAGCAGGTCTTAAGAAGGCTTTGATGGAAAACGACAGTGAGACAGATAGAGAAGTTGACCTAGGCCAAAGAAAAAAGATGGTTGAGGAGGAAATGTTTGAAGCTTTCATGGCTGAACAAACATTTTTGGTCAAAAAACCAGTAGGATCAGACCATTCGAATGAAGTCACTAGTACTGAAGTTCCAGAGTGTAGCATGGAGGATGCTTCTAAGGTAACTGAACAAGTTAGCCTGGAAAAAAAACAAGAGCAGCCAACAGTTCAGTTTGTCTCATTTCCTCCAATGTCCGTGAATATGGTGCATATATTGCCACAAGAGTTCCAGGCTGATGATAGAAACCAAGAAGGTTAGGAAATTAACCCTATTCCAGTTTCCAGTGAAGACTCACAGGTTAGCATGATTCAAGATGAATCTGAGATAACCACACCAATGGAAACGGAAGATGAGAGTGACGAAGTAAGTATTAACCTCTCAAACCCTTTTGAGTATCCTACAACATCTATGACACAACATGTCAAACCCTTGTATATCAAGGCCTTCTTCGATGGGATACAGATGAACCGAGTATTATTGGATAATGGGGCAACAATAAACCTGTTTCCGAAATCTTCTTTGAAGAAACTAGGAAAAAGGAAACCCATATTAATCCCAACCAGCACAACGATTGCTGGTTTTGCTGGAGATAAACAGATAGCTTAGGGTATTCTGCCCATCAACCTGAGTGTAGGAACCAGAGATTGCATGATGGCATTCTTTGTTATTGACAGCAATGCTAAGTATAATGCTCTACTTGGTAGGGATTGGATTCACACCAGTAAATGTGTGTCTTCCTCTCTACATCACAAAATAATGATGGCCTTGTGCAATGGGGAAACAGAGGAGATCAATGCAGACCCTCAACCCTTTGTCGTTTGTGCTGATTTTGCGAAGGCCAAGTTGTATACTGAAGGAGTAACACCGCTCAGTATATTGAGAAAACCTGATGGTTCAGCCGAAGTGACAGCTGATAAGGAAATAGCACACCTGAAGCACTTGGTATAGGAGAGTGCTAATGAAGAATTCGTCATCAAAGATAATAATGATACCAGGTTGTAAGCAAGAAGGTGAAACCCAAGAAACCAAACCATTGGCTTTAGTTAAGTTCACAGCATTGGACTTAAAAACAATAGTCCAAAAGGTTCAAAAACAAGAGAAGGAAGCCATGATAGTTGGCTGTAAGCATAAACAACAACAGGTCAAACCTTTGGCCTTTGATAAATACTGTGCATTGGACATCGAAACAAAAGTCCAGGAAATATAGGAGGAAAAAGCCTTATGGACACACTTTATCTATGAGGAGGAAGGTAAAGATGTTGAATCAAAGAAATTGGGAGCAGAACAAAGCAAAGAAATTGCTTCGAAGACAAAAGAAATCAAAAAAGAAGTATTAATGAGTTTTCAAATACAAGACCCCTTGGAAGAGGTTAACTTAGAGGAAGGTTCTACATAGCAACCTACCTACATTAGTGCTTGGTTAAGTGCTTTTGATAGGGTCCTGTTATTGGTGGTCTTAAAGAGATATAAAGATTGTTTTGCATGGTCTTATAATGAACTGCCAGGATTGGATAGGTCATTAGTAGCACATAGGCTCCCTATGAAGCCTAATTTCAAGTCATACAAGCAAAAACCATGAAGGATGAGTCCTGAAGTGATTCAGAAGGTCAATGAGAAAACTCTTAGGCTCCTTAAGGTAAGCTTTATTAGGACAGCCAAGTATGTTGAATGGCTATCCAATATTATGCCTGTAGTTAAGAAGAACGGTAAAATAAGGGTATGCATCGATTTTAGAAACCTGAATTTAGCAACTCCAAAATATGAGTATCCCATGCCCATAGTAGATTTATTGGTGGATAGTTCAGCGGGGCACAAGATTTTATCAATGATGGATGGGCACTTTGGTTATAACCAAATGTGCATAGTAGAAGAGGATATCCATAAAACAGTATTCAGATGTCCTGGAAACATTGACACCTTCGAATGGGTTAAAATTTCATTTGACCTGAAGAATGCTGGGGCTACATATCAAAGGGTTATGAACACTATCTTTCATGATCTCATTAGAGGATATTTAGAGTGTTACATTGATGACATTGTAGTGAAGTCCCAATCCATGGAGGAACATTTGTTTCACTTGGAAGCATCTTTTGAAAGAATGAGAAAGTTCAAGTTGAAGCTTAATCCTCTCAAATGTGCTTTTGGCGTATCAGCTAGAAACTTCTTGGGCTATGTAGTACACAAGAAGGGAATACAGATTGATCAAAACAAAGCCAAAACTATCATTAAAGCCAGGCCTCCATCAAGTAAGAAATAAGTACAAAAATTCCTTGGACATGTTAATTTTCTTCGAAGATTTATTTCTAATACTGTACAGAAAACTAAAGTGTTTTCTTCCTTATTAAGATTGAAAGATGAAAAAGAGTTTGTGTGGACAATAGAACATCAAACTACTTTCGAATGAATCAAAGCCTACTTGGCCAAGCCTCCAGTGCTGATGCCACCAAAGGGTGATAAGCCCTTGAAGTTGTATATTGCTGCAGTAGAAGATTCACTGGGAGTTTTCTTAGCCTAGGACAATGAAGAAGACAAAGAGCAAGCAGTTTATTATCTTAGTAGGTTCTTAAATTCTTGTGAATATAAATATTCAGCTGTAGAAAAGCTGTGTCTTGTATTGTATTTTGCTGCAATGAAACTAAGATATTATCTTTTGCCTATAACTGTCTTGGCAATTGTAACCACAGATTTGGTTAAATATATGTTGTCTAGACCTATGTTGAGAGGAAGAATTGGCAAATAGATACTAGCTTTATCAGAATTTCATCTAGAATATGTCCCCCAAAAAGTAGTAAAATGGCAAGTTTTAGTTAATTTCTTGGCAGATTATCTATGTCAGACAGAAAGCCAAAAGATAATAGATCTTGGTATAGTTAGTATTGAACCATAGCAAATGTGGTTCGATGGATCAAAAGCCAACGGTCTAACTGGAATTGGTGTGGTGATTAAGTCACCACAGAAGGTAGAAACCACACATGGTTTCAGAGTGGATGACATTACTTGTTCCAATAATCAAGTTGAATATAAAGCTTTAATAATGACACTGTAAATACTTATTGGATTACAAGCTCATGCAGTTGATATATTTGGGGATTCTCAATTGGTGGTTAACCAAGTGAAAGGAATTTTCAAATGTCAAAGTACAAGCATGTTGCCATACTATGTTGTTGCATTACATTTGCTTTCTCAATTCTAGATAGCAAATGTGACTTACGTCCCAAGATTCATAAATAACAAAGCTAATGATGTGGCTCAGAAAGTTTCAAATTTCAGGAGAAGGGATAACACTCAAATGAACATAAGCCAAACAACATATCAAAAAGTAATACCACCCTTAACTAAAAGGAATGTAGTGTTAGAAGTCAATCATAATGACTTATAAAAACAAGATTGGAGGCATCCAATAATGCAGTATCTAGCTGGCCCATCTTCGAAAGCCAACAGAAAAATCAAATTGCAATCTATACAATACATAATGTATGGTAATACTCTTTACAAAAAGGGGGCCAAACAGGTTATTATTGGAATGTTTAGGGCCAAAGGAGGCATTGACAACCATGGCTGAGGTTCATGACGGTATCTGTGGTGCTCATCAACCTGCTGTGAAGATGAGATGGCTGCTTCGAAGACATTCCTACTATTAGCCAACCATCTTTAAAAATTGCATAGAATATGCTAGAGGTTGCCAGGCATGCCAAAAGCATGGCACGATAAGACATGTACCCATAACTGATCTGCATGCGGTTATAAAGCCTTGGCCGTTTAGAGGATGGGCTATGGATATGATAGGAAAAATACATCCATCCTCTTCGAAGCATCATTGTTTTATCTTAGTGACCACAGATTACTTCACTAAGTGGGTCAAAGCTAAACCATATAAAGCTGTAAACCAGACCGAAGTTATTGGATTCATTAAAGATCTGATCCACAGGTTTGGTATCCCACAGACCATAACTGTTGACAATGGAATTGTATTTGATGGGAAGATGGTAAAGTCTTTTGTGGCAAAATTTGGAATTAGCCTTGTTAATTCTACCCCTTATTATGCACAGGCAAATGGTCAGGCAGAATCATCCAATAAATCCTTAAAAAAATGAATACAGAGAGTTGTAAAAAACAATCCCAGGGATTAAAATAACTTACTATTGGATGTATTATGGGCTTATAAGACTTCTCCAAGATCAAGTACATGAGTTACTCCTTATGCCTTGGTATATAGGCATGATGCAGTGCTACCTGTAGAAATTAACATCAAGTTCTTAAGGATAAGATGCCAGGATCAGTTAGCTCATGAGCAGTACCATCAGAGTATGTGCTTGAAGTTAGAGAATGTGGGTGAAGCTAGAATTTTGGCATTAAATAGTATTCTTTTCCAAAAGAAGAAAGCAGCCAAAAACTATAATAAGAAAGTCAAGCACATCAGCTTTGATGAAAGGGATTTGGTATGGAAGACAATACTCCCAATAGGAATTAAAAGCCATAAGTTTGGCAAATGGTCGCCTAATTAGGAAGGACCATATCAAGTTCATAGAATTTTGCCTTGGGGAGCATATCATTTAAGAAATTTGAATGGATATGTATACCCTAAGAAAATTAATGGCAGATATTTAAAACCTTATTATCCAACTGTGTGGGAAACGCAAGGAGTATAGTAAGTGCTAAACAAAAGAAGCATGAAAACACTCAAATAAAAAATAAAGATTTTATTTCATAAGGAGTTGAATACATGCAGCTATAGATTGGCCCAAAAGTCAGTACAATATTTCAGTTGTTCCTTTACAATAGACTCTCTACTCTTTAGAGATAGGAACAATTGAATGGTCGTAGTCATCTCCTGCTTCCGATCAGCCAATCCTTGATTGGTGATTTGCAGCTTGGTAGCAGTTCGATCTAAAGCCAGGTTGACTACTAATATCTCTTCTTCTAGTTGAGCTTTCTTCTCCAACAGTTGAGCTCGAAATTGAGAGACAGAGGAATGTTGTTCTTTCAACTCAAACAATTCAGCATGTATCTGGAAAACAAATTTCTGGTCTCTTAACAATTTCTCCTCTGCAGCTTTGGCAACATGGCAGATGTTGATATAAAAGTCAATGGTAACTGCTGCCTGAGATAAATAACTTGAAATAGTCATGTTGGATTGCTCAACAACCTTGCTGCACTGGAGGAAACCATTCTTAATAATAAGCCTTTGCAAGGCTTCAAAGGGGATCCTCAAGAAGAATGTCAGTAACTCCAAACAGCTGTCCAAATCTAATGAAGGCAAGGAAGTTCTACTGGTGGAGGAGGAGCTCTCAAAAATTTCTAAGAGAGAATCAGCTAGAACTAATGGCTCAATTTCATTGCTAGCTATTGGAATGGTAAAAGGCATGTCAAAAAGGTTAGCTAGTCTAGCTTCGAAAATGTCCATCTCTTCCATTGACATGGTTGGTGCAAAAAGGGCTCTAGTAGAAAGAAGAGATAGCTGCATAGGGATAGGAGAGGAAGATGAAGTATCCCTAGCAGTTTCCATAGTCTTGGCAACCAATAAGTCAAGAGAAGAGAGACTGGAGCTAGGTAGGGATAATGGACAAGGAACTAGTGAGCTACCAGTGTCTTCCCTAAGGGAATCAGCTATCATTGGAGATGAAGTAATAACTGGAATTTCCTCAAGAGGGAAAGAAGCAGCAAGGCTTGAAGGGAGAATAAATTGGGCAGAGTTAAAGGATAGAAGAGGAAGGTATGGAGTTAAGCCAAATGACAGAGATGCAGGAATGCTTTGCCTCAAGAAAGGTATGAAAAGTGTAGAACCAGGAAGTGGGAGTATTGCTTGAATAGGCTCCATATTTCGTGGTCTTTCAACTTCAGATGAAACTAAAGTAGTCCTTATTGAAGGAGAAGGTAGAGTAGTTGTTGCTACAAAAGAAGAAATACAAAATAATGTTAAGTTTCAGTATCAAAAACTTGAGAAAGGAAATTAGAGACACGAAATGAAATTACTGGTTTCAAAAGTGGTAGCAATGGTTGGAGAGCTGCGAAGGGTATAATGTTCAGCAATTTGTTGTTTCCTTGCAGTTTCTCTTTGGAGTTCATTAGCAGCAGCAGCTTCATCCCTAAGCATTTGCTATTGTCTCCTCTTCTCACCGCTCTGGAACACAATGATTTCTTTAGAATGTTCCGCTTCCACTGCTTTAACAGATGCTTCGTGAATGGGGTCCCCAGTGAAATCAGAGAGAAAGACTGTCATTTTCTTCTTTCTTTTTAATGGTGCCTCTTGCTCCTTTTCTGCTTCCTCTTCCTCCACATGAGCCTCAGGTACCTTTTCTTCAGGATCAAGCAAAAGTTTCCTTTTCCTTTTCCTTTGTTGCTTTTACTTGCTCTTAAGGAGATTTAAAGCTTGAGCTCTTTGGGGAGAGTGTTCTTGTGAGTTGCCTACGCCACCTACACTAAAAAAGGAACTATAAGTAAAAGGCAAAAGTGTCATAAAACGAGAAAAGAAAAGAAACAGCATTGCATACTTTTCTTCGAAGTAGCTCGAGTAACTCTATGAGGAGTTGAGGCAGCAGAAGCAGATTTTGTAGTAGCCAGGGTAGGAATTAGGACGGCATAAGCAGTAGAGGAAATAACCACTCCAGTCCCTTTAGACTTGGCTTGAGGCACGTCTAGTACCATTAATAGATCTTGAGGAAGAATGGCCAAGTGCACCTCCATATTGGTCATCCACCAGTTCTGGTATCTTTTCAGTATATTGCTTTGAGGTATGAAGGGTAGGTACTCAAAGTCAATTAGATCTTGGATAAATTGGGAAGTTACTTCTTCCAATCTAGATCTGCGAACCTTCAAATCTCCTATGGCAAGGCTTAAATTGGACTGACTACAGAGAGAGATAGGGACCCCTTGTGAGAGTCCAAATTGCCTAGCAAATTGGGCAGGATAATAAGGCTCAGAAATGCACTTATAAGCTCTGGGGTTCATAGTACCAATGAATAGTTCCCTGGGGATCAAAATAGAAGCCCACATGTTTTTATACTGAGGCATAGAACAAGACCTATCACTTAAAAAGGTCCTCAACCAGGCTAGGCCAATATTAGTAGCTTCGAAAGGACGGAAAGTGTGAGAAGAAGGGGAAACTGGGAGTTGGTGAAAGAAAGAAAAGTAGAAGACGAAGTTGAAAGGATAAAGTGAAACATTGGCTAACTTCATACCATAAATGGTAGGGTTTGGCTCCAAAAACTTTAAGCATTTAGACTGCAAATCAGTGAAGTATGCAAGAAGCCAAAGTTGAAGTATCCAAAATGGACCTCCTTGATTGGCATTCATGGGTTTTTCACAAAAAATGAAACAAGCTCTATAAACATGACCCAAAACATATAGAGCTAAGGCCACCTTTCTTTATAAAACAAGGGCTTTGGCAAGAAAGGCGAACTCAAGCATGATCCTCTGAGAAGAAATACAGAAGAGGAATTTGCAAAGCCAATACAATAAAAAAGAAAAAAATTCTTTATCAGTCACAGGGCCTTCTCTTTTGTTCTCAACCTTGACAAAGTCACTATAGGATGAGTTCAGAGGGGAGAAAGAAAAATGGGTTTTGAGGTCAGGATAGTCTGGACCAATAGAGGTACCAATAGGGGATAATCCTAACAGATGGCAGATGTCAAGGACAGTAAAAGCCATTATCCTACATCTAAATTGGAAGAAATTGAAAGCAGAATTCCAAAAATAAAGAGTAGAGTAATAAAAATGGGTCCTCTGAAATGGTGAACCTGGACAATTGAAGGGCGTCGAAGAGGCAAAACTCCTAAAGATCCAGTGTCCTAGCAGGGACGACCCGATCATACCATTCCTCCCACTCTGGTCTTACTGTGGGTTAGCAGCGATGGGGTCGGTTCATCTTCCAGCTTCCCCAATTAAGACCTCCTTCATAAAGGAGGCAATGATCCTCTAGACGCAGATACAGAGCAGGAAGCTCAATGGAAATCTCCTTAAAAATGGGCCCAAGCACGTATTCTTGTTGTTCATGGCGACAGGGAATGAAGATGCGCCCGTCAATAGCACTGTTCTCACCAGCCTTGTATTTCTCACACTCTTCATCAATGATCCTTTTTAAGGCTACAAATGGACTCACATGTTCCACAATCGGTATTTTCAAGGAGGAAAAAGCCATTGACAGGAGTTTTTTCAGAAGACGGAGTTAAGAAAGAGGGTAAGGAAAAGGAGAAGTCAATAAAGATGAAGGGTTTGTGTGTTAGGCGAACAAGTGAATTGGAAGCACGAAATAAAAAAGTTTTAAAACCTTTCTGTCTGAAAAATACCCAATTGTTTTAAGTGGGTAGAATTCATAAAGAAGTGCTAAAGGTACAGATGCGAAAAGTGTCTCTCAATGTTGATAATTTGGGAGGGAAATGTTTCTCAAATACTAATATTGGCTTCGAAATTAAATGTTTGGCTTCGAAGCCAAGCTTTGGCCCCAAAATCAGGTGACAAACATTCAGCTAGAGCTTCGAAAGCGAGAAGTTGACTTCGAAGCACATTTCACACCTAAGAGTACAAGAGTGCCCAGGTATTTGTTTACTTCAAAAGGATTAAAGACCTACTTTTAGGTTTCTTGGTGAAAGTAAAATCCTTCGAAGCAAAGTTTGAAATACTTTGCGGTTAGAATTTGTTTGTTCTAGGCTTCGAAGTGACGTAAAACCAATAGTTGGTTAAGTAGTATACAAAAGGAATCACTCTTTTAGAATAAAACAGTGCAGTCCTTAAAGGAAGTTTCCATACTTCGGAAAATGTAGACTGTTTGTTTGAAGCAAAAATAGTTGATTCAAAACTGTTGATTGTATTAACTATATGATTGGGAAAAGAAGACCTAAGGCAAAGGTTGTCAATTAAGTTCCATATATTGGTGAAGTTCAAATTAGGTCTTCAGCATTCCATTAGATATGTTTAAATTAGGTTTCAAAGGACAAAATCGGTGAATTCAAGGCTCTGATTTTCTTTATTTTGGATAAATAGAATGAAATCAGACTATGCCGAATAAAGAAAGGAAAGCCTAGCTTTATTAAGGTAAAAGTAATTACATCAAAAAGCCCTTTTGGTTACATGTTCAATTTCATAAAAATAAGGAATAGAGAAAATAACAAGGTCATGGAACTTGTTCCAGCAATGGTCAATGAATTTTTGTTTCTTTTTTATTCTGTTTTCTATCTTCTCCAAGCTAGGTTGCTGAAGCTGATATGCTCTTATTTGATGAAAAAGTTGTTCGACTTTTATTTCGAACTCTGTTTCCTTCAATCCTTATTCTATCTCATCCATATCCAAGTCATCCCAGTATGCAGAGTCTTTATTCTTGAAGTCATTATATTCATCGATAAGGTTCTCTACTTCATGCTCAGTGTGAATTCGACGGGCTGAGATGTTGTCCAAAGATTGAGTGGTGGCCACAAAAGTTTGATGCCAATGAAGAAGCAATGGGAGTTGATCCAAAAACATCTGAAGCTCTGCTTGGGCAATAAGATTAAGGACATGACTTCAAGTCATAACGTCACAAGCCCATCGAAGGTTCTTAAGAGGAACATCACCCTCAAGAACATTAAAAGGTAAGTGAGAAAAGGCCGCAAGCAGAAGCTAAGCTTGATATCGCTCAAATATAGTGGGGGAAGTTGGAGGTTGATAGGAAAGAAGAAACTGATTCTCAAAGAAAGTAAGTCTCAGTTCTTCCACCCAATGCGGGTTTTGCAGAAAAGGAGTTGCAGGAGGATCCATCTCGAACGAAGGAGGGAACTGGGGGTTGTTTACGCAGTCAAGCTAGTTAGAAGAGCAAAATTTTGCCCTCTAAGCTAAGAATGGCAGGTTGTACCCTTATGCTTCCTCTGGACGACGAGGGACTTGCACAATCTTCGTAGGCATGGAGGACGTGCACCATGCTATGAGTAAATTGTCTTCCAAACTGCGTCAGCGATCAATGGATACATATGGGTAAACGATTGAGCTCCGAACGAAAGGAGGGAAAGATGGAAGATCAACAAATTTGACAAAGTGATGATTAATGCGCTCTCTCAGCTTGGATTCCTCAGGTTCTGGCCAGCCTCCCCAGCCAGAAGTCTTAGAAAAAGAAGAAGAAGCTGCAGCCTCATCCCACGCAGAAGGTTTTTGGTTAGAAGAAGAGCTCCCAATATCCATGTTTGCAAAGTTCTGGGCTAGAGAATTATGAACAATAGGTTCGTAATCCAAAGGTTGATAGTTTGCAAAAGCTTCCATGACTAGAATATAGGGAGATAGATAGGAGTGGCTAATAAATGCATAAAAATTCTTTCGAGGGCAAACATTATTATCTAGGGCAAATTACACTAATAGTCTCTATAGTTTGGGCTTGTGTCACTTTAGTCCCTAACTTTTCAATTATGACACATTTGACCCTAAATTTTGAATCTTGTTCCAAATAAGGACAATTGAACATACCATTGCTTAATTTGAAGGGCAAAATCGTCAATTTGATAAAATATAAACTAATTTGACAAAAATAAATGTCAAAAAAATATTTTAAAAATTATTTCTACCCACCAAAAATAAAATTATGTAAAATTGATAAAAATTACATGATTAATTTTTAAAAATTAATTTTATATGATCATCATCCAAATACATAATAAAAATAATTTGGTAAAAAAATAAATAATTGTCTAAAAGATTTATCAATTTTATATAATTTTATCTTTAGTAGCTAAAAATAATTTTTAAAAATTCAAAAAAAAAATTTGACATTTATTTTTGTCAAATTAATTTATATTTTATCAAATTGACGATTTTACCCTTGAATAATCCAATAGTATCTTCAATTGTCCTTATTCAGAATAAGATTCAAAATTTAGGGTCAAATGTGTCATAATTGAAAAGTTAAGGACCAAAATGACACAAGTCCCAAACTATAGGGACCGTTAGTGTAATTCACCCTATTATCTAACAACTCCTTGTATGCTCGATCTATATCAAAACAAGTTTGTTTGGCCATGCGAGCTGTAGCAAACCTTTCGAATGCTCAAATAATGGGAAATGTTCAAGGTGTGGAAAAGAATTTAATGCAGGCGGTTGCAGTTCTAAGAAGATGTGAAACCCATGCACATCCTAGCACGTAGGTGAAGGTTTTTGATCCACTAATCTCACCAAGTATTGGGTATATTAGTGCGGGGGGTAATGTTGGCTATATAAATTGTATAAGCCAATCACGATTCAACACGTGGCATGAGAAAGGCAATTTACGAAAGTAATATAAATCGCCAACCATAGTCAGACACGTGTCAACCCAAACTGATAATAATGGGTCTGCGTAGCACTGGAATGATTGAGGGATATAAGGTGATGTGGCCTAACGGTTACTTACAAGGTTCAAATTCAAAATCAGGAGGAAAGCCTAACTGCAAACATGGCCTAGTGGAGCTAACTGTAAGAGAGCATGATCAGCGATCATGAAGGGAGGTTTCGACGGTTAGAAGTCCGTTTCGATGGTTAGAAGTCCGTTTCGACGGTTAGAAGTCCGTTTCGACGGTTATCATTGAGAAGTATAAATAGCAGAGAAGGCCCCAGAAAGAGGGACCCAGATTCAGATTCAGAAACCAGTTTTTATCTACTTTATTTTCCTTCCAGTTCTTACATTTCTTGTTCTTTACATTTATGTACTTCAAATTCCTGTATTGCAATTTATTCACAGGAGTAGTTTCAAATAGCTTGTTGCTGTAAACCTCTACGAGGCTGAATTAGATCATTGTAAGTTTTCATTTTAACTTAATGAAATGCTGCAATTGTTGTTTACTAAATTTTCCTAAACAAGCCACTAATAAAAGTCCTCTTCATTGAGGCTGAAAGAACTAAAACACAATCGTCTGATAATTGGTTGACAATTAATCTTCTGTAAGGACTGATTGATCCTTACTGGCACGCTTAAAATTACAATATTAACTTTCGAAAACCAAAAAAGCCAACAAAGGTACTCTTGTCAAAATATTTAACCTTACTACAAAAAAAGCCATTTTTAGCAATGATCAAATTCATCACCAAATGTTAACATTCGCTCCTAATAATCTTTGACAATGGATGGACTTTTGGTGCCAGATTTGCTACGGAAAGACCGTCAGCAAAAATCTAATCTAATCTATCGTGAGAGATAACTTAATAACAAGCAAAAATCTAATCTAATCTATCGTGAGAGATAACTTAATGACAAAAAAATTCTTGTTGCTACATAGATTAGTGATCATAGAAAAAAAAATCTTTAGCAACGATTAAATTCATTGCCAAAAGTAGAAATAATGTAATCACAACTTATCCTTTGTCACCAAAACTTGGTTGAAACTAGGGTGGGCGTCAACCAGATCAAGCTAGTCTAACACTACATATCTTATATATGAACTTATGTGTCATTCCAAGTGCAGCTCGACAGCCATCCCAAATCCATCCTAAAAAATTCTTCTAATTTCTAATTTCTAAGCTCATCCACTTAACTTGGTATTTTATAAGCTATTAATTAATGAATGTGCTCTTGTTAATAATCATTTGAATTTGGGTTATTAACATAATTAAATTGTAAATGAATATGAATCTTTAAACAAATGTATGAATTTAAGCCATAAAAAGAAGCATATATCTTCTTTTTTCTAGTTTATTACGTAACTTTATAATATAAAAATTAAAATTTAATTAATGGACTCAGCCCCTTAGGCCAAAATATTTATCAGTCCTTAGAATATCAGGTTTGGTTGGATGAGTTGGGTTGGTCATCGAACCTATGGCCACCCCTAGTTGAAACGCCATTTTAACAACAATTTTAGTTCTAAAAATATTTTTAATAATAATATTATTTTTGTTCATGTACATATTGATGCATTTGTAAAACTCACTTATAACCTATACATTCATAAATATGTCCCATTCAACTATCCGAAATGTAATCCACGCCCATTATATAGATTGAAAATCCAAATTAATACCAAAAAATTTAAATACATATATATACAAATAACTCTGTTTATATTGTGATTAGTGTTTAATGTTTTACACAACCCAATATTGTGGGCTTTCCAGAAAAGCACGGATAAAAAAGTTAGTCTGTGATTGTAGGTTTAAATTAACAATTACACAAAGACTCCCTCAAGTATGGAAAAGTATCATTTTGACCCCCTAAACTATGAAAACGTACAAATAGAGCCCTTAAACTATTGAGAAGTATCACTTAGATTCCCTAAACTATAAAAGTATACAAATAAATCTCATAAACAATAAAAGGTACTAATTGGACTCTTAATAGAAGGGTCAAAGTGAAATAAATTAATAATTTAGGGGGTCCATTGATATACTTTTATAATTTAGGAGACATAGAGTTCCATTGAAGTAATATAAAATCACATTACTACAAAAATGAGATTTTAGAATGGTTAAAAAATCCCAACAAGTGCTCCGTTGAAGTAGTTTAGTTTGTCGAAGGGTTCCATTGCATGTCATGTATCTTGATAAAGTTATGCAGTACATTTGAGAGCCATGAGAAGCTTCTTGACCAACTTCCATATATAATTACTTTAAAAAATTATTCTCAAGGGCACTTAAAAATATTTCATTAACATTTGATCAAGCATGCACAACCATGATTAATACTTTGTAGGGGCATTTTCATAAATACCTTAATGAGGCATTTTCATTTCCATTCATAGTCCACCTCAAAATTTTGTGTGGTGTGGTGTTGTTTGGGTATGAGTATGGCTAGTGAGTGCCTAAGTATTCTTCTTTATTTTTAAAGAATGTATTGATTATTATAACATCAAATGTTATTGCAAAATTTAAGTTGCCTTTTCTAGCTTTATTTTCATCACTAAAATTATATTTACTGTATGTTATCTCGTAGTTATCTTTTCCTACATGATTGTTTAACTAACATTATTCTATCTCTTATTTTCATAATTGATACTACCCCATCTTTAAGATATTCAGATTCATATACCATTTTAATTTTTATGTCTCTTTCTAATATACTGAATCTTATGCACATGATATATGAACTCTCTTTCTAATTTTAGTACTTATGAACTATATAGTTGTTAATTTTGCTATATTTTAACTAGTTATTTAAATCTATAATCTTAGGCTAACTTCCTTTATCACACTTTGGACGGTGATGCAACGTCCCCTTTTCCATTTTTCATAAACCCCAAGGCAAGTGCAACACCTCATTTAAGAGGAACACCCTAATAAGGATGACAATCTGAACCCGACCCGACGGTGACCCGACCCCCCGACCCTGAATTGAGCAGTTATTCCTCAAAAAATATCCCCCACGGGCCGGGGATGGTATTCAAAAAAAAATCCCCAATGATGTTCGGGCCGGGGACGGGGATACATATCCCAGCCCCGAACCTGGCCCGGCCCCGCCTCCGACCCCCACCCCGAATAGCCCCGATGCAAAATTACCATTATGCCCAGTATATATATATATATGTGTGTGCTTAAGTTTGGTTCTCATTCACTTCATTCACACACTCACAGAAGTGTTGGGCCTCTCTCTCTCTCACTGCTTAGGGTTTCTCTCTCTCTCTCTCTCTCTCTCTCTCTCAACGATGGCAGTGCCGTTTATCCATCACCGCCGCTGCTTTCGCCTCCCTTTCTCACTCTCTCACACACAACGCCGATGGCTGTCGCTTCTCTCTCACCACCGCTCGTGAACAGATCGTGACCGTTGCCAACGATCACCGATCTGAACAGATCGTGAAGCTCTCTCTCTCTATATATATGTATGTATGTATATATATATGTGTGTATGTGATGATGATTGTTGATGATGCTGATATATATATATATATATATACGTGTGTGTGGGTGATGAACAATCTCAGATCTCTCTTTTTTTTTTTTCTTTTTTATGTTGTTGATGATGATGATAGATACAATTTCAGAATTTTTTTTTTTAAAGTTGTTGATGATGATTGTTGATGATGATGATGAATACTGAAAAAACAGATTAAATTTTGATGATGATGATAGATACAATTTTTATTTTTATTTTTTTTGTGAAAAAACAGATTAATTTTGTGTTGAACAAAATTAAAAAAAAAAAAAAAAAAAAAAAACAGGTCAGGGATTTTCGGGGTCAGGGAAACCCGATCCCTGTTGGGGGGCGGGGGTGGAGGCAGGGGCGGGGGGAGTGATGGCATCCCCGCCGGGGATCGGGGGCGGGGACGGGGATTTTTTTTGCCATCGGGGATCGGGGATGGGGAGTGTAATCCCGGGCCCCGGCCCGACCCGTTGCCATTCCTACACCCTAAGACCAACGTTATTAAGCATTTTACTTATTCAAATATTATTATAAAATATATATTTTATTTTGCCTATCAATTTTTTCATGTTTTTATTTCAATCAT
Organism: Camellia granthamiana; assembly: GCA_036172215.1. Classification (NCBI taxonomy): domain Eukaryota; kingdom Viridiplantae; phylum Streptophyta; class Magnoliopsida; order Ericales; family Theaceae; genus Camellia; species Camellia granthamiana. The sequence continues at coordinate 97,658,836 of CM069915.1, forward strand.
ACTCTTTATTTTAACTATTCATCCAAATACTACTAATTTTATAGAGTGTCACATTGGTAATAAAGATAAAAGGGAAATGATCATAATGATTAAATATGTTTTGCCTAGCCTTTGAAGGCTAGCTATGTGTAGTTAGTGAATGTGAATTGAGTCAAAATACCTAATCATATGCTTAGTGCATTGAAATTAAAAAAGTTAATTATACTAAGCATTTTGACTAACAGGCATTATATGCCTAGTGGGTTGAAGATACTCTAAGATATTCATATTAAACATTAATGGGTTAATTACAAAAAAAAAAAAATTCATGCGTTAACAATGATGACTAATATTGGGTTGTCAGTACATAGCCAAGGATGACAGATGGGCTAGTGAACACGATGTATTTACTTTTTTGGTGGCAGAAACAATGATGACAAATATTAGGAAGTCAAATTATAGCATGGCATGCAATGACTCTGTGCTGGATTCATCATTACGTTCTGAACCAAATGAAGCTAATAGAGTAGAGGTAGAGGAGGAAATATGCACACTTGGTTTCATTAAGAGCCTTAGTGGATCTGGGCTAGTAAGGCCTGGTATTAGTTTGGAAGTGTTATTAGAACAGGCTCAAGAAGCTGAACAAGTGCTTGGGACATGGAGGGATATGGTTGCAAGCCCAACTATAGAGGCTATCTCATCAAGTCTCAAAGTAACTCAAGCCCAATGAGGAAGAACAATCAACCCATCATCTCTTAAGATAAAGAAAGGGCTGGTAAGAACAGTTAACTCAAAGAATCAAATGAGAGATGCCATGGGGGGAACAGTTGGGACAAGAGTAAAGCACACTCGAAGAAAAGGAAAGGGATCATTACGGTCAGGTATAGGTGGATTATTAGTGTTTGATAGGGGTGCAGTGTTTAGAGGAGCTGCTGCTACATTTCCATTGCCGACGACGAGTAACCATAATTGCAGTAAGGAAAAAATGATCACAGAGGAGGCACATGCAACTTCAAAATTAGCAAAGTGCTAGGAATTCTTTGTGATGGAAAAGATAAGGAAATTGTGGGCAAAATGAAGGGTATGGTGATAAGTGATGCAGAGAGAGCTACCCAAAAAAAGGGGGGATGCTTATATTTGAGTGGGTTTCCCTAGGTGTTTTCAGGAGTTTATATTAGTTTCCTTATGAAGATGCTATCTTGGAATGTTCGTGGGCTCAGAAGAGTTGAGAAGATGAGAAAAATAAAGAATCTCATCAAAGAAAAGGAAGTGGATATGGTTCTCTTGTAAGAAACAAAATTAGCTGCACTCTCACTAGATATGGTGAGATCATTATGATATAGAAATTAGGTTGAATTCATGGCAGTGGACGCGTCTGGTTCAGCTGGGGGCATACTATGTATATGGGACCCTACTGTTTTCTCTTTATGTATTTGCTGTAGTAACAAAAGTTTTATACTATTATCAGGTACACTCTCTCATAATTTTGAGTGTGTTATTCTTACTGTTTATGCTCCTAATGATGTATCTTGTAGGGCTACTTTTTGGCACTCTATTTGTAATTTAAAATCTGAATTACCTAAACCTTGGTGTTTGGGTGGGGATTTCAATGAGATCAAGAATGTTGAGAAGTGAAAAGGGTGCTCTAGAAGGGATAGAGAAATGCGAGACTTTGATAATTTTATGAGTAAATTAGAAGTACACGATCTACCCATGTTAGACAAGCAATTTACATGGAGCAATTCTCAAGATGGAGCAAGATGGAGCAAGATGGAGTAGGCTAAATAGATTCATGTTTAATCCAAAGTGGCTACTAAAGTTTAAGTTCAAACTTTGGGGGCTACCAAGAGTCATCTCAGACCACTATCCATTGCTCTTATTGGATGATGAAGTTGATTGGGGACCACGTCCTTTTAAGTTTATTAATGCATGGACTTTGCATCCTCTTTTCCTTCCATTTGTCAAGAAAACATGGGTAGAAGTAGAGGCGCATGGGTGGGCTGGTTTTGTTCTGTGGAAAAAATTGAAAACCTTAAAGGAGGTCATAAGGAAATGAAATGTTGAAGTTTACAGGAACTTAACTCTGAACATCAAAAAGGTTGAAGAGGAATTACATGTGCTAGATCTTGCAGCTAAAACCAGAATCTTGGATGATTCTGAAGTAAACAGAAGAAGGGATGTAAGAGATAAGCTGTGGAAGTTAAGCAAAAGAAATGAGTGGTTATGGTTGCAAAAATCTAAACTTACATGGGCATTGAAGGGGGACCATAACACCAAGTTTTTTCCATCTTATGGCCTCAAGTAGACAAAATAGAAACCTCCTTAGCTCTGTCTCAATGGATGGTATTGTGCATGAAAATCCTCAAAGGCTGAAATCTGAAGTGTTTACTCACTTTAACAGGTTATTCTCTGATGAGTGGAAAATTAGGCCTAAGTTGGGTGGACCCTTCCAACAGATTGATAGTGAACAATCATCTAGAGTTTTGGAAACTAAATTTTCTGCCATAGAGGTCTGGGCTGCAATTAAAGGCTGTGTTGGCAATAAAGCTCATGGCCCGGATGGGTTTAATCTGCTTTTCTTTCAGAAGTGCTGGCCAGTCTTCAAGAATGAATCTATACGCTTCTTTAAGGAATTTCATGAGCATGGGATGCTACTTAAAGAGCTGAACAGCTCATTTGTGGCCCTTATCCCAAGGAAAGACAATCCTACCAGTTTGGTTGGCTTTCGACCAATTAGTTTAATTGGTTAAGTATACAAAATCTTAACTAAAGTGCTTGCTGCGAGGCTAAAGTTGGTATTGCTTAAGATTATAGGAAATGTGTAATCAGCTTTTGTTGGGGGTAGGAATATACAAGATGGGATGCTTATTGCAAACGAAGTGGTGGATGATTGCAAGAAGAGGAAGAAAAAGGGGCTAATTCTGAAGCTTGATTTCGAGAAAGCTTATGACTCTATGAATTGGGATTTTTCATTCTCTATGTTAGTTAGTTTGGGTTTGGTGATAGATGGATTACCTGGATGAAAGCTTGTATGACTACGGCAAGGATCTCAATCTTAGTAAATGGTTTCCCAACTTCTGAATTCAACCCTGAAAGAGGGCTCAGGCAGGGGGATCCTCTGTTACCTTTCTTATTCATCATTGTGGTTGAGAATTTAAACATTTTACTAGCCAGAGCAAAAAAGATGGGGCTTTTAAATGATGTATCAGTGGGGAATTGTAAAGAACCAATATCGCACCTGCAATTTGCAGATGATGCAATAGTCTTTAGCAAAGCTGAATGGGAGGAGGTTATGAATGTGAAAAAAGATCCTTAGATGTTTTGGGATCATGTCAGGCCTCAAGATAAACTATCATAAAAGTAATATTTGTGGAATAGGAGTTCCGGATGGGATAGTGACTGACTTTGCATCTAAATTGAATTGTATGAAGATATCATTACCATTCACTTACTTAGGTCTTCCGTTGGGTGCAAAGCCTAGAAGGAAGAGTACATGGGTACCTATAATTGAGAAGTGTCAAAGGAGGCTTGCATCTTGGAAAATGAGATTTCTTTCTTTTAGGGGTAGACGTACACTCATCAAATTAGTTTTGTCCAGCTTGCCAGTATATTATATGGCTCTTTTCAAACTACCTAAAGGTGTTGCAAGAGCTCTTGACAGAACCCAAGCTTCCTTCCTCTGAAGAGGTTCTAATTTGAAAAAGAATATCTATTTGGTGAAATGGGAAGAGGTAACCAAGAGTAAAAAGCAAGGGGGTCTGGGGGTTAGGAAGGTTAGAGACTTCAATGACTATCTTTTAGCAAAGTGGTGGTGAATATTTGCAATTGAAACCGCAGCCTCATGGAGAAGAACCATCTGTTATAAATATGGCATCTCTGATGAAGGATGGTTTCCTAGTCAGAAACTTGAGACTAAGTACTCTAGGATTTGGCTGGACATATTACATGTTGCTGACTATAATCACAACCTCAAGGATTTTTATGCAGCTAATTCAGAGGTAATTGTAGGTAATGGGTCTAGAGTCAAATTTTGGAATGATGTATGGATGGGGACCAAAGTAATTTCAGAAGTTTATCCCAGATTATACAACTTGTCAATTGATAAACTCATTTCTTTAATGGATTGTATTGAGCAGAAAGGAAATTCTAGTGGATGGAATTTGAGATTCAGAAGACTATTATTTGCTTAGGAAAAAAACGAGGTTCAAAGCCTATATATTTTGTTGAATGCAGCCATTCCTGTGTTGAGTAACCATGATGACTGGCTCAAATGAAAGGCATCATCATCTGGCCAATTTTTGGTGTCTACACTTTACAAGAGAAGTGACTCAACAATTGGTATGGATACTCATCTTCTTGATTTGATTTGGAAGAACATCTCTCCTCCTAAAGTTTAATTCTTGGGCTGGTTAGCATGAAAATGTTGGATCAAAACTTCTACTTATCTCCAATGGCTTGGTGTGCTTGGAGCCAATATGAGCAACTTATGTGTCTTCTACAACACTGATTTGGAAACATTAGATCATGTGCTGATGGGTTGTCATTTAATTTGGAATGTTTGTCCTATTTGATGAATTGGTAGGGAATTTACTGGGCTATACCAAGGTCTTTGGTAGGATTGATAGAATGGTGGACTAGCTTTAAGTATACAAAGTTGGAAGCAAGATTGTGGAAAGCTTTGTTGCTGGCAGTGGTGTGGTCTGTTTAAAAGCACAAGAATGAGTGTAAGTTCAATAATTCTCAGCCAAATTTTGGTGAGTTGCAAGAACTGATTAAAGTCAGTGTGGCCTTATGGATTAAAAGCAACGTTGCTGGGATTTGTTACTTAGTACAGGATTTTGTTTCCCATATCCAATAGATTAGAACCCTATCAAAGGATATTTAATGTTGTATGCTGCTGTGTGTTGCTGCTCTGAGGCTGCTGTTTGGCCTGCTGATGTTTGAAGCTGCTTTGTTTTGCTATCTGCCCCGCTGTTTGAAGCTGTTTTGCTGTGTTGTTGTTCTGTTTTTCTTCTTTTGGTTGCTCTTGATTGGCTTCTCACCAATCTTGGGTCAAGTGCTAGCACATGATTGTGCTTCCTTGGCAGTGCCAACTTAGTTGGGATTGTAAAGGATAGCTATGATGCTTTGTGCACTTCCCTGATTTGTTGATGTATTTTTGCATGTTTTTTGCTTTTATCATCAATAAATCTTTTTCTTTGCTGATCAAAAAAAAAAAAAAAGTTTCATGCGTTTTTCAATTTAAATCCAAATGTTTCATTTTTAACAAATTAAACCCTAGAGTTCCATCTGTGTTTCAATATGCCCTCCATCCATCTCCATCTGTGTAAGATAACGGAGAATCGTTTTGGAGATGAACGAAGGGAGCATATTGAAATACGGATGAAATTCTAGAATTTATTTTGTCGAAATTAAAACACTAGAATTTACAAAAATGCACGAAACCTTAAGATTTTTATTTATTTTTTTATAATTTACCCAAGATTGATTTATAAAGGATTGAAAAAATTTACGTACCAACTCTAACACAATAATCTTTTCCTATTTGGCTAGCCACCAGAGCCGACCATGGCCCAAGGTTTAAAGGTTTTTAGTGAATCCAAATTAAAGGTTTTTAAAGTATCTCCAACTCTTTATATATATACATATATATGTTTTGGATTTAATTTGGTTATAGATTTGAGTAAAAATTTTGATTTGATATGAATTAATCGAACTCTTTTATCAAATTTTCATGAAAATCTTTCTAAAATTCTCTTCCTATCCGAAATTTCTCTTTTCATCAAATTTGATGAAAAAAATTATCTTTAATATCTTTTGAAGTTTTCATCAAATTTAAATTCGATGAATTCTAAATTTGATTTTAAAAAAAAAAGTTTCTCTCTTAAAGGCCAAATCAAAAAAATGTGTATTTATAGATCTCATTCATTTTAGGTATGACTCGCATTATATTAACTTTGAATTTACATTATACACCTTTATAGTAAAATATTTAAATAAATAATTTTTATTATTATTTATACATGAAGGACCTCAATTTTAAGACTCCTCCTTGAGCGTCGAAAATTTCAGAACCAGCCCTGCTAGCCATTATAAAGTCTCAAAAATATAAGAACATGTTTCTAATGACCATATTTAATCAAATAATAAGATTTCCAAAGTTTAAATAAACAAAAATTAAATACAACAGAGAAAGAATGTGTTTGGTTTCAGTTTTCTAGAAATTGAGTTTTTTTATTTTTCATATTTTTCTTTATTTTTAGTGAATATTGTTAAAATTTTAAGCAATTTTTTTACTTTTTTAAATGCATCTTATTTAAATGTATCTAAATAGTAAAATATTTGTGAAAAAATATTTTAAAAAATGAATAAATATACAAAAATATGAAAAATGTATTGAACTTTCTTCTTCTTTTTTTTTTTTTGTATTTTTGGTATTTAATGATTTTTTAAAGATTTTTTTCACAAATATTATACTTTTTAAGTGTATTTATATTAAGTGTATCTAAAAAAAAAAAAAAATTTAAAAATGCTTAAAATATAAAAAAAAATTCAGTGAAAATAAAAAAATAGAAAAAACAAAAAAGTAAAAAGTAAAATTTTCTAAAAAGTGAATTTTGAAAACTGAAACCAAACAGAACGATATTGTTTTCTAAAATGGTAAATTCCGCTTTTCAACTAAAATTTTAGTGAAAAATAGAATTATTTTTATTTTTTATTAATAAAAGTTGAAAGATGTTTGAGACCTACAAAAAAACATCCACAATTATACCCACAATGATGTGATATCTATATGTCAATTTTTTATTTGCTATACACTCAATGACATGGGTCTAACTCTCTTACCACATCACTGTGAGTCAAAGTCTAAGAAATATAAGAACATGTTTCTAATTGTGAGTGTTGATTTCTAATCTCACAACTAAATAGATCTCATTGCCAAGATCTAAGAAACTTAGTCGTAGAGCATACAAAAGAATAGATCAAGCCCAACACGTGTACATAAGAAGACAAGAAATACCATGGTAGCTCGTCTATCTGGGACACTCGGACGATCAAGTGAGTCACTTATCTCACAAAGATATCGGCACAATGCAGGGATACCCTACTTTTATACTTAACAGTGCCTTTGTTGTCTAGAAGTATCACTTCGTAAGACTCCATCCCTTAGGATAACATCTTTCTCGAACTCCTCTAATCCAGATTAGAACAAACTCTCTTACGAGTCTCATCTATATCTAAATAGAGGGTCTTAAACCATCTAGAACTCTTGCCCTCCATCTGAATATCTCGGATTTCAATATGATCACATCATATCTCAGTAGGGGTGTAAAAATGGCCTGCGGCCTGAAGCCCCCTACAATCCAAGGTGGGCCCGACCCGATTAAGCCTAGGCCCGACCCAGTCTGGGACCCTAGACTTGGGCCTGAGCCGTCATTTTTTAAGCTCGGCCCAACCCGTGAGCCAAGCCCATGTCTCGACACATCGGCCCGCTCAAGGCTCACTCAAAACCTAGCTTGCCTGTCATTTTTGGTGAAAAAGAATAAGTTTTTGGTAGAATATTTTTTTTTTGTTCAGGCCCGTTTAGACCAAGCCGGCTTGCCTAAGTCTGGAATATATCCCCTAGGCCTGGCCCTAAATTTCTAGCTCGTGGGATAGCTTGAACCAGCCTGAATTTTGGCGAGAGCCTACGTAGCCCGACATGGACTGGCTCGAGCCTAGGCCCGGGTGGGCCAAGCCGAGCCATATTTACACCCCTATATCTTGACAACTTGGTTCATTCATATGGCATCTTAGCTAACAATCTCGGCCACATGGACAACTCTAGAAACATATCCTTACACTAATGACCATATTTTATCAAATAACAAGATTTCTAAAGTCTAAATAGAGAAAATTTTAAATAAAATAGAGAAAGAAATATCGTTGAAGAAAGGGTAAATTACACTTTGTTCACTTTATATTTGGTCACTTTATCACTTCGGTCATTAAAGTTTATTTTTTCTTATTTTGACCTTTCATGTTTCATTTTTTTTTCAGCTTAAAAGCTAACTTTTGTTAAAAATTAGACAAAAAATAATACATTAATAATCATGTGATATAAAAATATTTTATTATATATAATTCACATATCTGACACAAACTCAAACTTCAATATAATATATTTTTTATATTATGTGACAATTATCACGGTATTTTTTGTCTAATTTTGATTAGAAGTTGGTTTTAGAAATAATTTTAAAAAAACTTAAAACATGAAAGGCGAAAGTAAAAAAAAAAAAAATAAACAAATAAACAAACAAACAAACTCTAAGGGACAAAGTGACAAAGTAATAAAATATAAAAGGACAAAATATAATTTACTCGGGAAGAAACTAATTAATTTTCTAAAACGATAAATTCCACTTTTCAACTAAAATTTTAGTGAAAATAGAATTATTTTTTATTTTTTTATAAATAAAAGTTAAAAATATTTAAGACCCATAAAAAAACACCCATAATTATATTTACAATTATATAATATTTAAGACCCATAAAAAAACACCCATAATTATATTTACAATTATATATATATCATATGTATTTGTAACCCAACTCCCTAACCATATTATTGTGGGTGGGCTAAAATGAATAAAATTTGAGCCTTTAATCCGACCCGACCCATTAAGCCCGTTTGTTGGATCCTGTAACCGAACTGCATATATATTATAATCAGAGAGTATCGGAAGACGATGAGATATACATATAGATACAGACGGACCGCCATAACTGAGGTTCGATTGAATCCGTGGTAGAGAGAGAGAGAGAGAGAGAGAGAGAACAGAGGTAGACGATGGGTGAGAGTGCGACAATCGACGACGATTTGCTTCTCAAGAACTTCTTCGCCGAGGTCAGCGAAGTTGAGCGCGAGAACGAAGTCCACAGGTCTCTCTTCTCTTCTCTTCTCTTCTCTTCTATCTCTCTCTAAAATTCCCTTTCTTTTTCTTCCAATTACTATATTTTTCTGTTTTCTGCCCATTTTTTATGCTGTTGATTTTGAACGATTAGGGTTTCTTCATATTTTTCTCGCTCGTAATTTGTTTCTCTTTAATTCACTACACATAGGAATTGGTGGGGTAAAGATTGATGTTGTATGGCTGAACAATGGTCAAGAATGGAGTATGTTGTTGATTTTTTTTTTTCTTCAAGGAGGTGGTGGTGGAACTAATTTATTTATGCTGATCAATAGTGTAATATTAATGAACTGGATGAATTTAAGGAGTTGTTATTTATTTAGGGTGATTTGGATTAGGGAACTAGTATGATAGTTACAATGATAGTATTGTAAGTGTATCGGTGTATTACAAATTATATGTAGATTTGTGAGATTTGACCCTAAGAATATCATTGGGGCATCAAATCTGTACAAAGTCGGTCAAATTCGTTTTATCTCTAGCTGTATCATTAGTTTTTATCTTCTTTTTTTTGGGTGCATTGGAAGGAGGGGAAGCCAGACCCATGACCTCCTAGTAAGATACAGAGGTTCTCATTACTATGCTAATCCCAATGGTTTGTATCATTGGATGTTAAACCAATGACAAATTACATGTCTCAACATTGAGTACTCAATGCCTTGACTTAGCAAGGATGATGAGATTGTGGATGGATTGCATGTTTGATAATGAAATTAATACTTTCAAGCTTAACGCATTTGGTGTGCATTTAACATGTAGTCACATACCACTTTAAATTTGAAAATTGATTGAAAATGGGTTTTAATTATAAGTCACGAAGTCAAAGAGTCTAGACTTATTGATGAATATTGAATACGTTGAAGTGGAAAATAGTTTTCATTTTCACTTTAAACAGCATATATATCTTAAAATTTTCAAATATAAATTTCGGTATTTAAATAATTCAGCTTCAGAATTCAGTTAAAAAAAAAATTCAGCATCATCAAATAGCCTTTTGCCTTGACCCATGCATGGGTAATAAAGATGACACTATGTTAAGAGATAGAAAGAACGATGAGTGAACAAATAGTGGTTGTTGTTTGAATCGAACATTATTTATGTAATATGGTTTAAATGACCCAATATCTCTAGGTTATTGGTTAGCATAGAAAGAATGATGAGTGAAAAAATGATGGTTGTTGTTTGAATCGAACATTATTTAGTGCAAGCTGGTTTAAATGAACCAATTTCCCTAGGTTATTGATTAATAGCTTGGATGGATTGTCTTATGTCACAATGGTTACCACCAAAGAAAAAAGTCTAGCATGGAGGAATGTATGGCCGCGGAATTGTTGAAAACATGACTTTCTACATATCAAAACATGCACAATGGAGAAAGGAAGGGAAGAAAAAAGCACAAACCAACAAATGATAATAACTATGTCCATGTCAACTTAACTTAGCAAGTGTTTGCCCAAGTGCTTGGGGTTGACTACATAATCCATTCCTCTAGTTGTTTTTATTCAAAATCATATCCGCTATTATAAAGTCCTTTTTATTGTCACCTCGTCACATGTTTTTCTTGGCATTCCTTTATTTCTTTTGCAGGGCGGTGACCATTGATTCAATGGTAAAACCTTGGCCCCATAACCTCAAGTCACGGGACAACCACTTTGTTCACTATGTCAAAGGTTAGGTGCATATTCAATCTTTCTCCTCCCAAACACACATTAATGTGTACTAATTGGGCGTTGTTTTTTCCCCTCTATGTCTTTTGCCACCCTCGTCATGGATCAAATCACTCCTCACATGCGCATTAAGTAGTCTATGACTCACTTGTCCATGCCATCTCAAATGGGTTTTCCTCTTTTCTCGTCCATTGATTCCATTTCTAACTTCCTCATAATGGATTCATTTTTTATTTTATCTTTTCTTTTAGCATCACCTATCCATCTCAACATTCTCATTTTAGTTCCTCATTTTTCTAAACATGATTTTTTTAACCACCCAACATTACCATACCTCAAAGCAAGATCGTAGTCCTACAAAATAGTCCTTCAACTTAACAGGAGTCCTCCAATCACACAATACTCCTGATACACTTGTCCGCTTCATCAATCCCGTTCTAATTATATACAGGCTACATTCTATTTAGTCTCTCCTTATCTATGTATAATTGATTGAAGATATCGAAAATGGTCACTCTTAGGTATCTCTTGCCATTAAGTTTACTCTAACTTCGTCTATATTTCTAGTTTTGCTAAGGTTAAGTACTATTTATTTTGTTGTAGCTCTACTAAACCTTAAGCATTTAGATTCTAGAATATCTCTTCTTAATTCAAACTTAGTGTTTACTTTTTCTCTTGTTTCATCATCTACTAAAATTATATTGTCTGCAAACTACACACACTAGTGGATATCCCCTTGATAAGAACTAATGCAAATAGATAAGAACTTAGTAAATGATCCTTGTAAAAACCAAGGATAGCAGTGCCCGTGTTTCTTTATTGAAAATGATAGTTTGAACTTTTTTAATCCAATTCTACTTGTTAATCACCAAGCTTTGGTGTGTCCAAGTCTATATCTTTGTACACCTATACTTGGAATAGTGGTTTAGGGTTTCCAACGCCAATTACAAAACTGAGATAAAGGTGAGGGGAGAATCTTCAAGATTCTGTTGAGCTTTCTTAGTATGGACCATTTCTCTACGTAAGTATACCCCACCAGAGACAATTTTTGTTTGGGAACACCCACCTATACAAGGTTGCAATATTTTTATTTTCACAAACATTGATTGCTTGAAAGGTATAGTTGAATTGGGGAAGGGAATCTAGACTATGATTTTTGGAAAAGGTACAGTGGCTTCACTAATATAATGTTTCAATATGATAATCTCATATCTCACTAACTTTGTTTGCTTGAGAAGTATAATTGATTTGAGGAAGGAAGTCTAGACTATGATTTTTGGAAAACGTACACTGGTGTCACTAATATAATGGTCAATTTTTCAAAAGACTTGACTTTTCTTTTAAATTATATCCAAATATGTTTGTTTTTTGTGTTCTTTCTTTGCTAGTTTATCTTGCCACAATTGATCAAGAAAAACTTCACAATTATGTAGGATCCTCTCATGCTTCAAGTTAAATGCATTCGAGTTTCTTAATCTACCATTTGATTCATCTCTGGAGGATGTGAAAAAACAATATCGTAAGGTAAAGCTTTCCTTGTCGAAGTGGATTTAAGTTTCTTGATAATTTGATGTCTTATTGGTTAGTGCTTAATTGACATGTTTCATATTACTTGTACATTTCTAGTTGTCTTTGCTGGTTCATCCTGACAAATGCAAGCATCCACAAGCTAAGGAGGCATTTGCTGGTAAGTATATCTATGCTACATGTCTTGTTGTGTGAGAGGGAAAATTGAAATGTCATTCAGAGCCATTGGGCTGATGTTATGTCAAAAACATTTCTACACATAATGAGATTTAAAAAATTCAAGAATATGTTAGCTTAGCGGTCATGTTCGATAATTATAGTTATCTAGTAACTCTGTCCAAATAACAAAGTTAGAGTTTATATATATATATATATATTTAAATTTTTTGTTCTCGTTTTAAGTTTTTTAATTTAATAGACACATCACATCTTGAAATTCCAAGCTCTGAAAGTTGGACGGCATTGTTTCTCATTGCTTTAATCTAACCCCTTTGTTAACCTTACTATTATATATCATGTTTGAAAATCCTAAGTGATTCGTGATTAGATCAGGATTTAAAATATTCCAATTCTCAAATATTTAAAACACTCAATCTAAATCAACAAGCACTTATGAAAGTGATTTAGATTGTTGTTTTATGAATAAACAGTAAATCGACACAAACGATTTTTACGTGGAAAAACCACAATTGAAGAACCTTCAATTGTAATCAAAAAAACCACGGGCGAAACGCCACTAATCAATCCACTACTGAAGAAAGAAAGATTACAAAGACAATACACAAATTACCCAACTCAGTCAATTTGTCTTCACACCTTCTGTAACTCTTTCACCACGCCTTCGTCTCGGAACTGATTGATCTGAAGTTGAATCCACAACTTCGTTTGTCGAATAAACGACTACATACAGAATCAAACTCCTTTGAAACTCCACGTTTAAATCTTCGAAATCCACCGAAGAGAACTCTCTTGTATGTATACGAACAATCTCCTTGATATGTGCTTCTCAATTCATGAGTTGAATACTCATTCAAATTTATCAAGGAAAACTCGCAAAAATCTCAGAAGAAAACCTCAAACAAAACCCTAGGACTCTTGAATAAGATCTAGGAAAAGTAAAGTCTAACATCAGCCTAAACAGATATTAATAGGAGAACAAAGTCCGCAATCTCCGCTCGAGCGCAAGATAGCCCGCTCGAGCGGCTTCAGCAAAACATGCGTGTGACAAAACAGAGGTCCGCTCGAGCGCTGGAGAACCCGCTCGAGCGCAAAATCACACATCTCAGTATTTTTACAGACCTGACAAACTACTGAGACAACCCATTTTACGCTCGAGCGCCAATGGCTCTGCTCGAGCGGGAAAGACAAAAAACTAGGAAAAATTACAACTTTATCAAAACAAAGTTTGCACGCAGATTTGACAATAAAGGGACCTAACAATGTTTACCTGAACAATTAAATTTAATGATTTTGGAGAGAATTTCTTTTATGTAGCCAAACTGGACCCATGTGACCTATCATGATTACATCTACATGTAGTGTACATATTTCTACCTTGGTGGTTAGGGGAGCAGGCCCTTGCACCTTGTCTCTTGATTCATCATTTATGTTTCAATTTGTGAGGAGCCTCATTAGTCTAAGCACTCGAAGAAGGAGCTTTACAAGAAGCCTTGCCCCAACAAAGTGCACATGTTGTTGGTTAATAAAAACATGAGTTTTGATAGGCTGGAGGACTGGGACTATAAGTAGTACAAAGGCTTTAAATGAAGAGCGAAAGGATTTTTTAGCAAATTTTCACTTACAAGGAATCCCTAGTACCAAAAATTTCAGAGGCGAATGAGTAATTCGAGGCATTTTACCCCTCATGAGGCTAGGCATAAGCCTAAGGCGGGAAGGCATAGGCCTTAAGGCGTCGAGGCGTAAATATTTCAAATTTTACATTTTAATATCAAGTGAATAAATTAAATATTTTAAAATAGTGAAAATAAATAAATAAATAGAAAAATACTTTTGTCCTCAAGGCATTAAAATTTCATTGCAAAAACTGAACTTTGCCTTTACTGAAAGTGAAATTTATATCCTTAGTTTTAGTGATTGAGCTTTTCACTTGATAATTAACTGTGTTTTTACTTGATTGGTCATTTAATTAATGTTTCCTTTAGAATATAGTTGCAAAATGGCATTCTTTTTTATTTTTTGCTTTTTAATGTTTAAACAATCTACTAGACTAAGTTTAACGAAAAACCAGGGCAACCTCTTCATATGCGTACTTCTCTTATGCGCGGAAGGCATACAAGGCGCACCTAAGGAGCAAGTCTCAAACTATTATGTGTAAGCTGTTGGGGTGTAAAGCCTAAAAATCAAAGTCTTGATATGTTTTACCTTAGCCTCGAGACGGGGCGAGGTGAGGTGAGCATTGAGGCGAGCCTCAATGAAACCTATTAAAACTTTGCCTAGTACACATCTATCCTAGAAATATGTTGAATTTTTAGCAAATTTTCACGTGTTGATCCTTGTGGTCAAAATGGAAGTTGTAACTTCTAAGTAATATGTTGAAGTGCACAGTCTGAATTCTGAATTGTATTTATACTTGTTTTTATTTTTTGATTCGACTTATGGTTTGGCTAACAATAGATTGTTATCTTCTGAGCAGCATTAGCAAAAGCCCAACAATTGTTGCTTGAGCCACAAGAACGAGAGTACCTTCTTAACCAAGTTACTGCAGCAAAAGGTCTGTGGGCATCAATATCTTTAAGTTCCAGCTGGATCTTATTAGTTTGTTTGTTTGTTTTTTTGTTTTTTTTTTGTTTTTTTTTTGGTTATTTAAAAACATTATTCTTTACTATCAATACACACATGTATTAGAAATTATTGGCTACTCCTCTGTTCTAGTTTTCATGTTGATCATGCAATTTGCTTGAATTTTTATGTTTTCTTTCTTATTTGATAAATATTAGTCCTATTTTTTGTCCATGGCTGCCCTATTTTGTAGCCTTGTATTAAATTTGTTGTAATTACTTTCTACTATATAGAACTAAATATCATGGCTCATTACACTTTAACTTTGCAGAATGGAATAGTAATGTAAATTTTTGCGCGTTCATCTGATTCTTAGCATGGCTATTTCATGTTTCTTTCCCTATTGGGTAATAGAAAACAATAGAAGCTAACTTTTTTTTTTTCGGTTACATTTGAACTGCAGAAGAACTTAGAGCAAAGAGGAAGAAGCAGCTTAAGAAAGATAATGCTTCTAAGATAAAGTCATTAGTCGATGAGGTAATGTGAGGTTGCACTAGCATTTCTGTCCATGCTCTTTCTTGCCCCACAGCTGCTTGCCCCCTCTTTTTTTTGATATGTATATTCTGCACTGATGACAACCTTGCTGCATGCTTGCAATACTTCATCCTTGTATCTTGAATGGTTTATTAAATTTTTAGATTCCGATCTTGTGAAATCTGTGTTGTCAATCGCGCAGTTAATATGGAATATTTTTTAAGGTAAGGAAATAACTTATGGAAATTGAACAAAGGTTGATTTGCTCCTTTTTGGACTTGGGATCATGGTTTTTCTTAAAGCTGGAAGTGTTATACAAGTTTTTTCCGTTGTTAACTAAACCGGGAGCTTCCTATGTCTGACCCCAATTTGAGCTCCCTATTAGAATTAGTATATTTACTTTTCATTGTTTTTCCATACAGCATGCAGAAAAGTTTTTGATAATCACAACAGTTCAGATAATCTGTGTTATTGTCCACATATTGAACCGCTTTTGTGTCTGATACCTTGTGGTCATACCAGGATGTGATAATCTTTCAATGTATAGAGATCATTTTTTTTAATTTGTGGAGTGTTAAAAATTATGGTTTGAGGCCAACATCTTTCTAGTGTTGCAGTAGAGAGTGGATTATTCAGGCCTAAAAATTGCGGACACTTACAAGAAGGTTTTGTGTTCATGTTAACAACACTTATCAAGAAAAGTTTTCCGTGTCTAAAACCAACACTCCTTGGACTCACCTGAACGTGTGTTAAACACCTTTGATATTTTTAGAACCTAACATGCTTTGGACACTTGGGAGACCCAGGTGTCAATTGCACACATAAAATACAACACAAGTTTGAAGAGAATTACCTAAATCTAATAACTAACATCAAACAATGTGGGTTTATACCTATCAATCTCATCTCTTTAGTCTTGCTAAGTTTAAGAACTCTAATGCCTAAAACATCCACTTTGTTTTTGAATTAGGCTTTTTCAAATAGATATTGGAACTTTGTGTCAACACTTCTTTTCCGATAATGTGAAATAATTTTATACTATTTGGGTATCAATAAAATAAAAACGTACTTGTAATGTGAAAAACAAAGAAATTATTATTTCTGTGTGTGCATATAAATATATCTTATTTATAATCGTGTTCCTGCCCTGTCGTGTTTGGATCTTTTGACAATTGTTGTGTTGGTGTGTTTGTATCTTGTCATAGCCCTGCTTTTAAAATTACAACTCTGGTGAATGTATTACCACCCTTTTGCTCAATTAGATATTTTTGTGTGCGAAGTAGGATGGAGGAAGAATCATTTTATTGTTGATTTATGTTGAATTTTCTTCAATAATGCATTTTTTTATTTTATTTTATTATTATTGTGCCTTGCTTTGCCTTTGGTATAGAAGTTACTTTCCCATTTCTTATGCTTTTGGTGATGAGGCAAACAGCTTGCTGATTTGTATGACCCTTGAACTTTGATACAGGGAAAATATGAACAAGATTATGAACGGTCTCAGGAATTTCAACAACAGCTGAAATTGAAGGTTCGTGAGATTTTGACAGATCAAGAATGGCGGAGGAGAAAAATGCGGATGAGGGTATGCTGGAAACCTTTTTTGTTGTTTTCTTCTGGTTTAACCATTAAAACTTTCATGTTCATCTGTCTTTTGGATATCATGTAGATATCAGAAGAGGAAGGTAGACTGAAGAAGGATGAAGAAGAAGCACAGGAAATGTGGAAAAGAAAGCGCGAGCATGAGGAGCAGTGGGAAGGAACAAGAGAACAAAGGGTTTGTTTTCAAACTCACGTTTTGATACCATCAATTTACAAATTTGCACATGCATTTTGCGTCCATTAACATTAGAATCTATGTTCTCTACATGATGTGGGTGTCTGTTCTAGGTGTTGCTTTCTGTATAATCCTACTAAGAATCCCATTTTTCTTCTATAACCTAGGTACAATCATGTGTTGGTGCATGTCCTGCATTAGTACTTCACTCATTTGACAGTCATTGTGATAAAGGGTTATGTGAAAATTTTCTACCGAGTTGCCAGTATGTTCTTTACTTGCTTAGACTTGCTTGTTGGGTTCATGTCCAACAACACTCATGCCTTAGCTCCATGCACACACTGAGCTGCGTCCGTGAATATACAAGTGGGTATGTGCAATTTGAGCTTTTACGACTTTCTATCATGCACATGGTTTCTTGTCTAGCCTTTTATTTGCAACAGACATTGCCAAGGTGCTTGTCCCCAAAAGAAGAAATGTGGTAATGTGTACCTGTGATTTTCTTACATGCAAATTTACCCCATTTGAAATCTACAACTTTAGAGAGATTAATGATAGATGTTAAAGTGAATTGAGAAGATTTTGAGGATCTCTTAGTGTTGTTACATCAATGATGGTTTTGGGGTTTGACTTTCTAAAACTAGTCTTGAGGTCAAACTGAGAAATATAAGTTCTTGATTCATCATCTCAGCCAAGGGTTCAACCTCATAAAAATTTTAAAATAAACAAAGTAAAAGTTCTGCTAAGTATGCTATCCTGAAAAGAATTTGGGTGGTAGAAGGTTTATGGAAAGGATATTTTCTCAGACCTAATATTGAAACTCTTCAGGAGAAAGTCAATAGTTTGAGGTAATTTCAGGTTAAATTTTACCTTTCATGACTATCTAATTTTTTTTCTTATAACTTTTCATGGTTCAGTTAAGTTGTCCTAGGACTATACTTACATCTCGTAATGCTTTCCATAGTATACTATGTGAAGGTCTGATGCTATGCTTCACTTGCTGGTTTAGGTTGTAATGAAGGTACTAGTTGTAAGGAATGGAGGACATCGGAATTGCCTGCCTCTGTTGAAGGTGGCATGTAGTCGGAACTTTGAGAAGCAAGTAATATTGGCAGTAACTTCCTTTAGGCTATTGGGTTTCTGGAGAGCGGCTTACAGATAGGAAATGGAAGTAAGCTTTTAGGTTGAAACAACCCCAAAACAAGATCTTTATGGATTGTGGGAATAGGGGAGCAGGGATGAAATCTCATAACGACAAATGGAATGCATAGACAAGGAGATTTCTTTTTAAAAAAATAAAGAGAAGAAGAAGATGATAAGTAGGTTTCAATTGCCTCTCGTTTTTGTTTTCTGTGGCAAATTGTTTATGGAAACTGTTTTCAAGAAAAACTTCTGAAATTACCACTTTTGTTTTAAAAAACACAAACACAAACAAAAACAAAAATCAAAATAAAGTTTTTGTATTTTACAAAAAATGAAATAGAAAACAAGTGAAAACGCAACCAAACATTCATTTCAATTTTAGGGTTGTTAGGTCCATATTTTGAATGACTAGAGACAAAATATTATGGTTTTTTGATAATTTTATAATTGGTGGGATTTGAACCTAGATCTCTTGCTATAAACTTCACAATTCGATGGCGTAATCATGTCCTTACATAAGAACTGGTATATAACATGTGCCAAATAATTTATTTTTTCATATATACAATTGTTCAATATCATTTTTTTATAGTTTGTACTGAATCATACAATGATTCTCAAAACTGGAATTTTGATTCACAATACGATTCTCAATTTGATGACTCATGTTACTACTTTCCAGCTAGCCTTTCTAGCTGGCGATGTGGTGCATGTTTTTAGATTTTTGGAATCATTTTAGCATATGACTCTTTTCAGCTTCCGATTCTAGCTCTTTTATTGACCCACTTTTTAACTATTAATATTAAAGAACTATTCAAAATTGTAGATATTAAAATATAAAATATATTTTATTATTGATGTATCCTCACGGTACCTGTATTTTAGTTTTTTAGATTTTGATATATGGCCCTATCCACCACATCATATTGTACATATTTGTTTCTATGCTTCCTAGATTGTAGTTTCATTCAATAGTATGGCATCTTTGTCAATATCATGTCGAATTGAAATATTCTGACATATAATGTGATCCTCACTGAAGTATAATTATTTATAGTCCATTGGATTTTGGATTCAAACTTAGATTTTGGTGTATTTTATTAGAAAATGATGTGCCTGAGACAAATTGCTCCTATCATAACTTGTTAATTAGCTGTTCTTTAAATTTTTATAGTGTTTTGATATTTTAAGATGGTTTTTTTTTTTTTTTTTAAATGATGATGGTAATGTCATCTTTTGCTCTTGTGAAAAGACGTGATTATCATAGAACTAATTATATCTGTTAGTATGATATTTTCAAGTATTTAAATAATTAATTATATCATAATATGATTTTTATGGAATTAATATCTAATAATTTTATTTCTTCCGTTAGCAACATTAGTTGTCTTGTCAATATGTTACTATTATTAATTTGAACCCTATATTATGATTGAGTAGTCTTAATTTTTCATCCTAATGACTTCACACAATTGAGAAATTTGAGATATCATGAAATGAAAGGATAATAAGGTATTTCCATTCGCATTCTTAAATTTGTTTATGGAAGAATAAGTTGGTATTAGGATGTAGTGCCTGTTTGGCAGAGCTTAATTACAGCTTATTTCAACTTTCAGCTTAATTTAAACTATTTTGATGTGTTTGGTTTAGCTTATAGATTATAGCTTATAGCTTTTTGGAAGTCAGAAATCAACTTATTCTTTGAGTAGGGCAGGAGATGCTTTAAGAATAAGTTGGAAATCAGCTTATGATCATAGTTATAAGCTATAAGCTGTTTAGGCATAAGCTATAAGTACTTTCCCACAGCTCTACCAAACAGGGCTGTAGTCTCCAAACCAAATTAAACTAAATTAAACAAGTAGGATGCGGTTTTCTTTTTTTTTTTTTTTTAGAAAACCAAACCAAATTAAATCGGAATCAAGTGAGGTTCGTTTCATGAACCCTTGTTTATCATTCTGCTTTGTCAAGGGTTGCATGCTTTTCCTTTTTTTTTTTGGTACATCTTATTAATTAATGATATGAATACGGACTTAATGGAAATTACTCTGTCTCTCTCTCTCTCTCTCTCTCTCTCACACACACACACACACAAACACACACACACACACACACACACTGCTGCCCTTGTTTCATTGTGTCTCCTGTTTTTATTTCTTTTGTTAATTTCTTTTTTTTTACAATTGTTTTGTAATCACTTTTTACTGGACCTGTGCTGATGCTTATCTTAAAACCCGATTTTATTATTATTAGTTTGGTAACATGGAGTCATGCTTTTGCTAAAAGATCACATGTTCAAAGTTATGCAAACAAATATGATATTGACCTTTTCTTTTATGACATGATATGATAGGTTTCCAGCTGGAGAGATTTCATGAAGGGTGGTAAGAAGGTGAGATAACTCAAATGATAAATCTCTTCCTTCTTTTTCATCTTAAAAGAATCCAGTCTAGTTGTATGAATAAGGAATGTTACACTTTTGGCCGACACAAATGGGCTTTAAATTTTATATTTTGTTATTTGGTTTGGCACAGGTAAAGAAAGGAGAGATTCGGCCCCCAAAGCTGAAGACAGAAGATCCTAACAAATCATATGTTCAGAGGCCTGTGAAGCGAGCTTAATAAATTTCAATTCAAGCGGTTTGGGCTTTTTGGTAATTTGTGACGGTTTCAACAAGCCAAGCTGAAATTTATGGTTCATATATGTCATCTCTCTGTATTCAAAGCTGATTGTTTCCAAATCCTTTTAAGATACCTTATTGAGTAAACTTAAATCCCCGTAATGTAATAGATTTACTGTCTTATAGTTTGTACATTGCATTCAACTAATAATTGCTTTTCAAGTAGTCACACTTAACGTCATTGAACGATTTCTTCGTTTTAATAGAGGCAACTGAAAGTGTCAGATATAAAGGGTAGGCCTCAGAGCATGGATTTTGGACACTGTAGGGTCTAAAAATGATGAGATGTTTTTGGAGTTCTTGCGTAGGGAATTAAATACTCTATTGGCAGGCGGTAGGAAAAAAATTATTCTCTTAAATGGAAAAGGTAGGTGAAATGTAAATAAAACATTCCTATATTTCACTTAATTTCACACACCTTTTTTCTTTCCCTTTTCAAATCTCCCAATCAAACACAGCATAAAGAAATGATTTAGACTAATAATTGCTTACTATTTATAATTTGTCTTGTTATGGTCATAAAATGACTCGCAAGCTCATTAGATATTTAGTGGGTTCAATCAAACTCAATTAGATATGTAGCGGGATCAGTCAGACCTCTTTGAATCCGATTTTGTTACTTAATCATAGCCGTCTGGAATAATCAATGGACTGTCTTTAATCTAAACGGCTGAAGAATTCTTTGATTAAACACTAATCTCTAATTCATTTTTCACATTCTTAAAAAAGAAATTGCCACTTCATTCTTCTAGTTGTCAATGTATATATATACCACGGAGCATTTTAACAGGATTAAAAAAAAAAAAAAAAAAAAAAAAAAAAAAATTCATAGACAGACGAAGTGAGATAAATTACAAAATAAAACCTCCCACATTTTACATTCTCAGGCCAAAAAAAGTTTATCTTCACACAAAAGTATATATATTGTACAAAGCAAAAACACAAATTACACAAAAAAGACGCCTCTAGCTCTACATCAAGGCCCAATAAGATTTTACCCATTAATATATCTCACCAATCACATATGGGGACCTCCTGTCCTCTCAACCAAAAAGACAAAAAAAAATAATGCAACCTAAAATTTTTTAAGACAAGGAAAAAATAAGAAAAATACCCAGCAGTACTCATCCAAAAAAGAAGAGACAGCCAAGACTAAAACTTCTACCCTGCCTGTGGCTCAAATGTACAAAGGGGTGGTAAACTTTCGGAGAACCCCCAAACTGCTTTTCAGCAATAGCAAATAAAGTAACACCTACCCTCCTCCGCCGGCAACTTGGTTTATCGAACTCGCTGTCATCATTTTCTGAAGGCCTCTCTCTATACCAATTATGTGCCAAATACCAAGCCAAACTCTCCAAAAGCCTTCATATCTCTCCAACAAGAAGTTCGGGAAACTCTCTTCTTCCATATGGCATCATGCTCTCTCTATACAGAACACCATAAAAATCCCAGGTGATAATAGCATGAGTGTAGAACTGAGTATACAGATAGTGTGGATGGATCTACTGAATCCAAGCAAGGGAACCCCGTTCATTAGCAACTTGAGGACGGCCTCGAGTTGGCGTCGGCGGCCTATTTGCATTGAGTTCCTAATCCCAGAGCAATAAACGATTCAAGATCAATCCCACAACAATGTGCGCAAAAATCACAACAAAAAAACCGACTTCAGTGCAAATATATACATACATACACTATAGACTGTGTGCACACCCGATGGATGTGCATGAAAATCGACAATTTAGATTTAAAAAATAAAAACTGAAAAGTTATCGAGATTTGAAACTCCAAATCAAAATCTTTAGTTATTTATAGATATACATGGGTAAGTTGGGAATGAAAAAAGGTGTGGCGGTTCACACCAAGAAAGGTGTGTCCTTTACATAATAGAATATATATATATATATATATTGAAAATAGCAGTACCTGCATCCACGTGTCTTCTATATGGTGTTCAGGAGATGCTTCTGGAGAAGAAAGTGCAGGTGGCAATGGATGAATGAGTTTTGGAACGACTACAAGATCTCTACCCAAAACTAAAATTGCACCTGCATTATTTGCAGTACCTACAGAAATGGGGGGAAAACAATGTCTAAACATATGCTAAATCACGAGTTATGCTAAGAATCATTGTAGGCAAGGAACAAACCACAGTAATTGGTGGCTGAGAACAGAGTAATTAAATGCCCCTGAGCAAAACGCTCAAACCCATCCATAACGCATTCATGTGCACGTACAATCAATTGAAGATCATTGTTGTTGCAGAATTCCATCACCCGATCAGGCTGAGTCAGAAAACCACATCAGATAAGCAGTAACATGCAAAATGCTGTAGAAACTACCAGAACAATAAGCTGACAATTTTAAGAGTATTAACTGTAATATTTTGCCCAACTGAAAGGTCAAACAATTTCAGGCCAGTTTAGATTTTACAGTTTCAAATAAGGACAAGGTTGAGTTTTAAGTATAGTATGCAATCAGTCCAATTTAGATTTTACAGTTTCAAATAAGGACGAGGTTGAGTTTTAAGCATAGTATGCAATCAACCCAACAATTTCAAAAGTGTAACAGTAACATTTGGCTAAATTACAAGCTCAAAAAATTTCAGGCCTGGAGAACAGGAGGATCAGGCCAGTTCAGACTAATTTAGATTTTACAGCTTTAAATGAACTAATACAATCGCGTGTCCATTTTGGAACCTTGATAGGTGCTACCCATATTTTCTATCTTTATCCAAAAATGTACTCAACAAATGTTAATCATGTCTGCAATTCCAAGAAAGTTGAGGGAATATAAAAGGATAATTCATCTAAAAAGTGCGTTAATATGCTAAATGTGTTTTCACCTATTCCTCTCAGATTGTGAGAGGTGTGTTTGGGGACATCTTAAAAGTTTAGACTAGGTCTCTGTGTTCTCCCCATTGAGGGGCTGTGACCTGCCTGGTCGTGTCTCTGTGAGCCTATAGGCTATGTCTTTTCTTCTTTTGGTAATCAAATACCTACCAACAAAAATAAGAAGAATTGAAGAAACATCTGAAATATGATGAAACACAAAACAGAATACACACCCCAAAGGTAACCAATCCAGGACCTCTAGCATTTGGTCGTAATCCTTCTACGCTGTCATTTTCCGTTGGGTCGGACCTAAAAAGATTTCATAAACTTCTGTTAACTGACAAAAAAAAATCGATGCAAAAAGATTATTTTAAAAAAAAATGAAAAAAAGAGATAAAAGGTGGAGTCTATAGACATGCACTGACCACAACAAGTCCATGAGAACTATTGAGCCTGCTTCCATTGTAATCGGACGCTGGAGATTGTCAATCTGATCCACATGATTTATTGATCTGCCAATACCACCATGCATACAGATAATTTTTTTCTCAATTAGAGCAGCCAGAGGGAGCCAATTAAACAATCTATTTATCCGATGCCACGTCCAGATTCCATCTCTCTCACCCTGTTCAGCATGTCAAGAAGTTAATAACTTTGACTGGTAAAAGAAGAAAAAACATTTTAACATACAACTAATTTTTTTACCATGCGCTCAATACACTCGATTCGAAAGCCAAAAAGGGCATTGATATCAGCAGCTTCATGATTCCCACGAATTAAATGTACGTTGTGGGGATACTCAACCTGTAACATTCATCAAATGTCACAGAAACACAGCCCACATGTTTTAGTGACAGCTCTAAGATGATTAGACAGGCCAATTAATAATATTTTCACCTTCAGAGCTAGAAGAAGTGAGATTGTTTCCAAGCTGTGCTGGCCCCGATCAACATAGTCTCCTAAGAAGAGATAATCGATATATCTGATATAGTCATATTTAAAATTAGCATCACAATAAAGGGTGGCAAAAAAATGCTGGTAATTGCAAAATTCTTCACATAATAACCAAAAGAACGTGGGTTCTATGCACACAAAAAAAAATACCGAAAAGTACAGTTTCAGTAAAGAAAATACACATATATAAGAGCAAAGTAAAAATAATACTCTATGGGAATTCCAGAGAAACTTGACTATTGATAAACACCAACAATTATCTCTAGCATTTATGTATAATTAAAAAGGCCCTGCATCTCACCAAAAAACATAGCATGACATTATCACTTTTTTACATTCATGTAATCATAGAACGTGATGTTCAATGATATATCAGTTAACTCACATATTTACATATTGGCCAACACATAACAATACAGACGCTTTGTTTGGCATATGCTAAAATAGCACATGCTATTTTAACATATTATCTTATTTGGGTTATGATCATCATTTGGGTCACATCACCTTTCTACTACATCACTTTAAACCCGACCCATATTTCACGTTTTTTCATAAAAAGTCAAAAAATATACTAATCTAGCACTTCTCAAACAAACCCATAGTGTGGCATTACATGAGGTAATACAGTAGATTATTTCTTTCTGACAGGATTATAGAACCCCACAAACCAATCAACAAAATTTTAGCAGCAATCAATAAGATCCTCTGACCCATTAGCAAGCATCGATGGCACATTTCAAATGTGGTGAGGAATAGACTAGGGCCTACACTATATTGCACAAGTCTAGGTAAATAAAGTCAGTCTAGCATGGTAGACAGCTTAAAAAGGACGTGCCTTGAAAAATAGAATTCCATGGAGATCTAGAGTTCTCCCAATTAACCACATGGGAGTCCCATCCATTGGCATGTATCTCATACTTATTTTTAAATAACATAATGCCATAAAGTCTCCCTGTCCCAAGAAAACCTCCATAACCACTTCCCAAGCAAGGCAATACAATATTAACCAAAACAAGGCTCCTTTCTCTTTTGACCACTTCCCAACTAACCAAATGAACTTTCTTCCCATCTTCACTACCTTCCCACAAAATGTCTCTCATCAACTTTTCAAACTAACCAAGTGAATTTTCTTTCCCTGTTCACTACCTTTACACAAATTTTCCTCATCTATTTTTCAATCTTATTGCTCCCCCTACTAAAATCTTAACAAGGATATGTAGTAAATTGTTATGCTAGATAGAATGAACTGGAACAAGGCAAACCTTCTTCCCTTGGAAATTAAAGCCCTCTTCTATCCCTGTAATCTTTTTGCCAATCTTCTCATGACAAGTGTCCAAAAAATCATCAACCCTAGGATTGCCTCCCCAATGGAAGTTCTAAATACTTCATTGGCAAAGACTCAATTGGACACCCTATCAACCCAGCCAATCTTTGCAAACCATCATGTGAAAGATTAATGCCCATTATCGCAGTTTCACTCAAATCAATAACTTAAGCTTCGAAATCATTTCAAAAAATCTCCAAATAAAGAGTAAGTCAGCCCTATGTTGCCTGGAACATGGACCGTTCCGGTAGGTGAAACGGGAACGGGAACGTGAACGTGATACGCCACATGCTCTCAAATGTAGTACGATAGGGGTAGACTTGTATATATTATACTTGAGAATTTAAGGTACTTCTAGAGTAATTTTTTTAAACTATTAGACATCCAATAAAATATTTTCTATGAGCATTATAACCCTTTTTTTTTTTTTTGTTGATGTTTTTGTCTCATCAAAACTTAAGTTACCT